>JBAMJV010001419.1:0-216959 GCA_037951105.1 Echinarachnius parma
CAAATCCTCAAAATAAAATTTTAATTCTAGTGGTTCCTTTATACCTTGTTGTATTCGTATTAACAATAAAATCATGGGACAGCTTTCGGTTTTTCAAATTTCCCTTTCATTACAAAGATATGTATGATTGAAGTATTCAGATAAGAAAATCTCCGGGCGAGATTTTCATCCCTGTACAAAGTGAATGCAGTGAGTTGGTGAATATCACCCAATATCACTTTGCATTTTTGGTCATTACTTGGCCATACATTGTCCATTTGACTTGAAATTTTCACACAATACCCTGTGGACATATGAGATAACAACAATATACATTGCATCAACCATTCATCAGTTTTTGCACATCTCAGCAAAGTTACTAGATCCCTTTAAGTACTGACACGTTCAGCTGTAGACATTCAAACATAAAATCAATTTTGCAAGAAAAGACACATTACAGAAAAAAGTGGCAACATTTTCCCCCTCACATTTCTTTAACAAATGTAAATTTTCACAGCACTTAAAAATAATAAATCTAATGCACTTCATAAACCCTGAAAAAACAACTACTAAATTTCAACATAAAAATAATGCGCATAAATAACCCTATGTTTAGAATACAAAATGTCAACACTGACAAAATAAATATATAACTAATGCACTTAGTACCCCTAGTTAAAAATACAAAACATAATCACCTGTCACATACAGTTAAGTAATACATTTTCTAAATTTACCTGAACGGAAAAAATCCTAGAATTCCAAATAATCAGGGGGTGTATTCTGAAAACGATTTAAAGTTAAAATTTATTGTATCTACGTCATATCTACGTCGCTAAAATATATTTTAGCAAATCGCTATTCCTTAAAGTACAGTTGAATATTTTAGTGACGTAGATATGACGTAGATACAATAAACTTTAACTTAAAATCGTTTTTAGATTACACCCCCAGCATTGTAGAACAGAAAATAAGTTATAAGTTTAGAACCCATCTTAATTATACATCTGGAAAAAAGTAGTAAACTACAATCATCAACAAATAACCTAGACCATTTACCTTTTCCTATTTTCATGTAAATTAAATCAATATCAAACAAACGATACCAAAAGATCAACTAAGAGAAAGACATCCGTATCCACCTTCAAAGCAAAGCATACAACTGCTTTCTCAAAACAAATATGAGACATCCCCACATTAGTTTACAAAATAATTACTTTCGTACATTTTTAATTGAATATCATTTCACTCTTAATAAAGTGCCAAGCAGTACGAATTAGTTATTTAATCTCTCAGCATGTTTAGGTCAACTGCAAATAATTATGAATATCTAACAATGTGAACAAGCATAAACATTTGTTTTAACCTCTGTAAATATTAATTTACAATTCAATTTCAACAATCTTTGTGCTGACAGTCAACAGACAAACCTTTCAGTATTTATGAAGGAACAGAATGTTTATATTACCAAAACCAATGCAACAGAATTGCAGAAAGAAATTAAGTAGGAAGGGGTAATATTCTTTTAAATACTAGTAAGTCGAATTTCATACACAAAGCAAACTTATGTTTTCATAATTTAAATAACAGGAGTACATAAAACCAATTAAATGCAACAGAATTGTAATAATAAAAAAAAAGCTTTAAAAAATAAAGTAGAAAGGGAAGATATTATTTTAAATAATTAAAGTGGAATTTCATACACAAAGCAAACTTACATTTTCATAGCTTAACTAATTAATAGGAGTACATACAACCAATTTACTAATTGATTACAAGACATAATAAGCATAATTTTGACAATATAAAAAGAAAAGTCATGAATTGATTAAAATATGCAAATTAGTTCCCAAAGCAAGTATAATGAAGCAGCACACCACGATACATTAAGCAGATAAATGTCATAACCAAGATACACATTTGGATATGCGATTATAAAATGAATTAATAATGTTTTAAAACCCATGATGTATAAATACATTGATTAAAGTGATTACAAGATTAAATATAACATATATACATGTATATATCACCGGGGGCCCCCATAACATAAAGACTGATGATTAATCGTACAACTGATTGATTGATTGATTACAAATGGATAGCAAGTCGGAATCTAAATAGCCAACCAACAAAACAAGAAAAAATATCATATAAACCAAACACAACTAGATGGATCTTCGACTGCGCGCAGTCGAAAATTATGCCTCCGCTATCACGCAATTTAAATATCAAGCCCAAATTAACATGCACTGAATTATTTTTGAATCCTGTGACCTTGACCATATATGACCCCAAGCTTTGATGGCTACATTGGCTCCCTAAGAAACATTCAGGTACCAAGTTTGATTGAAATCTGACATTTAGTTCTTGAGATTTTGCCATTACAAGCTTTTTTGCATGAATAATGAGTCCTGTGACCTTGACCTCAACCTCATTACCCCAACATTTTATGGCTACGTTGACTCTTTATGATACATTCAGGTACCAAGTATGATTGAAATCTGACATTCAGTTCTTGAAATTTTGCCATTACAAGCCATTTTCGCATTTATATTGAGTCCGGTGACCTTGACCTTTGACCTCATGATCCCCTAAAACTAATCAGATCATTGCCACCCCGATATGTACACTCACACCAAGTTTGCAAGTGATCCGTCAACCAGTTCATGAGATATCGCGAGAACAAGGCATTTTTGCACATATATTGAGTCCTGTGACCTTGACCTTTGACCTCATGAACCCCAAAATCTAATCAGATCATTGCCACCCCAATATGCACACTCATACCAAGTTTGAAATTGATCCGTCAATTGGTTCTTGAGATATCGCGAGAACGAGGCATTTTTGCATATATATTGAGTCATGTGACCTTGACCTTTGACCTCATGACCCCTACAATCTAATCAGATCATTGTCACCCCAATATGTACACTCATACCAAGTTTGAAATTGATATGTCAACCGGTTCTTGAGATATCGCGAGAACGAAAACGGGACGTACGTACGGACGGACGGACGGACTGACGTACGTACGGACGGACGGACAACCCGAAAACATAATGCCTCCGGCCACTTCGTTGGCGGAGGCATAAAAAGTAACTACCCTAAACAATTGCTCATAATTTCATAACCAAGAATCGTATCAAGATTTCGTCTTGCCCAAAATATCCAAATGGTAGTTAGGAAAACAATGTGCAAAAATAAGAGGTAACCATTAATCCATGGTTGAGTGAGCACACATTAAAGAGAAAATTGTCATATTTCAAAATTCGCAAAAGTATTATCATCATTACAATTTATTGAGTATTGGAAAATCCAAATATGCACAGTTTTACAATGGTAATTAATGCATTTTACCACACATGCCATTAAAAGAACCATATGAATGGAATATCAATCAGCATCGTTTCATAAACCATAATCAATGCATTCAGCCACATGTGCTGTTTCACAACAATGTACAGGCCCGCGCAATGTCTTGTGACTTTTTAATTGGGCCATTTTGTCCTTAATCTGTGCTCATTCAGCCATTAAGTGATGAATATCACTGATTTTCACACACAATGTACATGCCAACTGTACCAATATTCTGGTAAGAGGACATCTTAAAACAATTATCGGTTATGAAATTATGAGCAGTTGTTTTTTGGGGTAGTTACTTTTTGTGTTCGGTTTTAATTATATATCATATAAAAAAAGAAAGAAAAAATCAAAACAAATTAAAAACAAATTAAAATATAAACAAAATAATGAAAGTGTGGGATTTGTTTAATCCCTCAGTAAAAAATAAAAGTTCTAATATACCAAAAGTAACCAAATGAGCAGCACAAGAGGGGTCGATTAAGACTTCATGAAAGACTAAAAATAATACTTTCCCCCTTAACTAGAGATGTATAAAGAAGAAATCAAGAATAGCAGTATAGTCCTGTAGATATTAATTAGACCTAGAAATGTTCTTTAGTACAATGTTTTATTATTGATTAATATTCTAGAAGGGTTTAGAAGAAATTTCAGCTTTGTTGCCACTTCGGCAACTTTGGGCAACTCTTTTTATAAGCATTATAAAGATAATTAGCTAATTTGCATATTTCTGAGATAAGGTCAGGGGTTATTCTCTATCTAGGAATAGTACAATAGTAATTAAAACAAATATTCTATGGTATTTTGGGGCAAGGAATCCATTTCCGGTGCTCGTTTGCAAGTGCCATGTAGGCAACACCCTGAAATCCAAGATGGCGGCCCCTAATTTGCATATTTATGAATATTATTGATTTTCAGTGACTATAGCCTCAAATACTGTAAGCAATAATTTGTCATGTTCTCAATGTGTATTAAAGATACTTCAGCTCGGTTACCACCTTGGCAACCTCTGGCAATGCATATAATTAGCATTATTATATTATTTATTCCTCGATAGAAAATGACCCCTGACCTTATTTCAGAAATATGCAAATTACCTAATTATCTTTATACTGCTTATAAAAAAGTTGCCCAAGGTTGCCAAGGTGGCAACAAAGCTGAAATTTCTTATAAACCCTTCTAGAATATGAATCAATAACAAAACATTGTACTAAAGAACGTCTCCAGGTCTAATACACAAAATATAGGACCGTCTACAGGACTAGTAGCACCTAAAGATTGTCTGAGGTTGTTATACTTTTTAAAAACAGCAGTTCAAAAACTTTGCAATTTATCATAAACACAACTCTACAACAAAACCATTAAAAGTGACCATAATCATTTATGAAAGTTAAAACGGTTCACATCATCATTTTAGAAACACATTATATTCTTAAATATTGTTTTAATAATTAGTATCCAACATTTAAAGATAAAAACACTGACATCTAATGCCCTCTCAATATACAGTATATATTTTTCTTTTTCCACTGACAACTGATTTTACTTCCAGTTACAAGTTTCACTTTTCATATTTTCTCAACTACAAATTAATACAATAATAAACTGCCTCTAAGAATATAGACAAGTTTCAAACTGGCCTCTTAAAACTTTGCACTTATCTCCAAATTTTCATTAATAATGTTTTACTGTCTATCATTTGATGCTTATTAGGTGTTTATCAAGTTAAATTCATATGCTAAACAATAGCAGAAGATTTCACAATACAAGATATAAATTTAAATAGTTTGTCATGGTCCACTATATTTTTGTGGGAAAAAAGGTATTGTAAATTATATGTTAAGTGTTGAACCCTGAATCCTAGCCTCCTTTTTCTGGACTAATATGGCACAAAAACAAGAATATTTTTTTGCAACTTTTAATACAAAGTTAAAAGTAAAATGAGCGCTATTATAACTATAAATACAGTGGTTTTTTATACATAGGTGTTAGACAGATGGGTGCTAGAGCAGGTTTGACAGTATTTTATTTATTTTCTTGAATAAAAGTAAAAAGATCTTTTAAAGATAAAACACAGACAACAAATGCCCTCTGCATACATGCCTTTGAATATGTTTTTGGTAGACCGTTTAAATATTTTCAAACACCGCAAAATTTGCTGTCAGCATCTGCCCGTCCCATTGCTTCTGCGAAACCACGACGCCCCTGTCGTTGTTTCGCAGACGGATGCGTCTCCGCGGCTCTAGCTCGTTCTCTTTCGTATCCTGTGCATCGTTGGCCACTGGCGCTCCTCCGACCTTCTTGCGTTTGGGTTTGACCGGAGCTACCTTCTTGTTCTTCTGCACTGGGATTTCTGTCAGTTTTCCAGAGCTGCATTTTATTTGAAGAGATAAAAAAAAAGGAGAAGATACATAGATAGCTTGCATATTTTACAATTCTACATGATAAGCTGTAACATTTACGAAGCATTCAACAGGAACATCACAATTAAAATGTCAAGAGTAGGGTTTGAACCTTTGAATTTGACCTTGAACAAAAGGAATCTACATGTACAATTGTAAATCAATGGCTACACAATCTCCATGACATTTCACATCACTTTTGTTTGACAATGATATTGGCACCAAGTAATAGTAGAGACTTGGGAATTCGTCTAAAAACACAGACCCTTTGGATAAAAACCAAGATCAAATTGTATTTTAAAAGGACATTTTTATATATTTTACAGCTTGATCAATAACATATCTTGAATATAATATGGTCTTGGACATAGTCGCATCCATTAACTCTAAAAAACTTATAAATGTACATCTCTAATTAGTAATTACCTGTCTTGTTTGACGATGGTCTTGGAAATACTGGCACCCATTGACCGCAGAGTGTCCAGAGCATCACCACTAGTCTTGACCGACCCCGCTGGTGACCCTTGACGTTGACCAGCCACCTGCAAGGTCAGGGAGTTGAGGTCACGCAGGACCTGTCCTGGACTGGCTGCAAGCTGGATCCTGCATTGGATGATAAAAAAAACAAACATAGATAGGGCTCAAAATTAGCAAATTGGCAATCATCTGTGATCTTCAGGCTAATAAGATATCAAAACAATCAATGCCACTTGGTGCCAAACCAATGCTTGTTTCATGCCACTAAATTATTAAAAGTTTTGTTCATAATTGTAAAACTGTCCACAAACATTTATTATGCAGAATAAACAAACATACAAATTAAATTCTAAAAAAGTCATATAAAAATTTATGAAAGTATCCAACAGAAGTAACAATCACTTTAGAGTTTTTTGTTTGTTTAAATAAATATCTTTGTTTACAAAAGTGAATTCATGATAACTTTTACAAAATAAAAACAAATGAATTCACCTTTTAATAAAAAAAATAATGAACAAAGTAAACTTAGAATCAAAAGTCAAACAATTACCTCTTTGGGGTTGCTCGTCTCGTCGGCCTCCTGCCCATGGTCACATCCCTCCGAGGCGTCGGGGTCCTGCTGGCGATCCGTGCCGACCTTCTCACCCCATCGAGGGCCAGGGGGGAGAAGGGGGTGAGGGGCGTACCCACTGCAGCTGGGCGGTACTGGGTGAGGTTATCCCTCGTTGGGGTGCCATAGGGGTGGCCCGGAGTGAGGGGGAGGGGGGAGTTGATCATCAGGCCTCTGGTGCTGGGGGTCTGTGGGCTGTTCATGCTCATACTCCACGGTTGGTGCGATCTGTAGCTGGGCTGTGGCATTAAGGCTGGTCGCATTTTCTGTTTAATAGGAGGGAGAAATGAAGAAATATAATTGATTAACCCATTGCCAACAAGAACCTGGTTAGGAGGAGGGGGAGTTGAGCATCAGGCGTCTGGTGCTGGGGGTCTGTGGGCTGTTCATGCTCATACTCCACGGTTGGTGCGATCTGTAGCTGGGCTGTGGCATCAAGGCTGGTCGCATTTTCTGTTTAATAGGAGAGAGAAATAAAGAAATATAGTTGATTAACCCATTGCCAACCAGAACCTGGTGAGGGGGGTGGAAGAGTTGAGCATCAGGCTTCTGGTGCTAGGGGTCTGTGGGATGTTCAGACTCATACTCAAAGATAGTTGGTGGGATCGGTAGATGGGCTGTGGCATTAAGGCTGGTCGCATTTTCTGTTTAATAGGAGGGGGAAATGAAGAAATATTATTGATTAACCTATTGCCAACTAGAACCTGGTTAGGAGGGGGAGTTGAGCATCAGGGGTCTGTGGGCTGTTCAGGCTCATACACCAGGGTTGTTGGTGAGATCGGTAGCTGGGCTGTGGCATCAAGGCTGGTCGCATCTTCTGGTAGGAGGAGGGGGGGGGGGGGGGAATTCAACAAAATAATTGATTATCCTATTGCCAACAGGAACCTGGTGAGGGGGAGGGGGAGTTGAGCATCAGGCATCTAGTGCTGGGGGTCTGTGGGCTGTTCAGGTTCATACTCCAGGATTGTTGCCGTTGGTGGGATCGGTAGCTGGACTGTGGCATTAAGGCTGGCCGAATTTTCTGTTGAGAAGAATACAAACAATTTATCATCCCATTGGCAACCTGGTGGACCCTGTATTATTAGCTCCATCATCTCTAGGTTAGCAACTTAGCAGATTCTAGTATGAAAATGTTCTACCAAAAAAGAAAAGTGTAAAGAAATTGTGAACTATTTATCAAGCTAAGTCTAAGAAAGAAAAAGAAAATCATGCAGCACAAGATAGACGCATATGACTGTATTGTCGAGAACAAAATCCCCAGACCTGTGCATTGTCCTTTTTAAAGTATTTTCAATCATTCTTTGAATGCAAAGTGCAAAACCACTGTATTTTGTCTTTTCATTTAATTTCAAAGTGGTTTCAATCCTTCTTTTTTAATAATGAATGGGGCAGAAATATAATAAACCAAGCCCAAACAAAAATGTCTCTCCCCTTTTCTTGAATTGCCTCTTTCATTCTCTTTCTCTTTGGATCTTGATCTTGATCTCAAACGCACCTCGCTCTTTTCTTCACTCTTTGGGGAGACTATCGTGACTCATACATCATAATATGCCTCTGTCTGAATTTTATGGTAATAGACTGGAGCTACATTGTATTCCAGTTTTGCCGCCATAAAGATGCTGGACTTGGCTCAGATTCAAGTTCATTGGGCTCTGCTAAAGCCAAACTGCCATAGCACTGTTCACATGTCCGGGTGTCCCAACTCCCAAGTAGTATATGTTCTGAAAAAAATGTTTTCAGGGAATACAATTTTTTGTCTAAAAATATCAACTGAAAATAGCACTAGCTGTAATTGATTTTGCATTAAAGTCTAGATGCAAATTTATTGGGCCCATTTTGGCATTTCGGGGGCAAAGAATGCCTGAGCTCCAGTGTTTTTTTTCTTCTTTTTCCACTGATAAAGTGTAGTGCAGACAGAAACAATCTAACTTTCATCATCATCATCATAATAAATGATTTTTGTTTTTGATGTTACTTTAGTTTAACTGATATAGAATTACAATCGACTGCTCAGATATTGTCACCATTTAGAATACAAACTTGTGCATACATACACACACATATTCCTAACTTTCTTTCAAATATATAGTGCACAGATTGTGAGCACAATCCTAACAAGAAGTTTATTTGCTTCTTGAATTTGCATTCCTAACTAAACAAATCAATCCTGTCCAATTTCTTTGCAAAGTTCTGCATTCAAACAAAGACATATTAAAGGTGAATGACAGTAGTGGGAAACGCCCCACCCCCTAAAAATGAAATGTACGCTCTTATAAATCTTATTACCAACCATGTGAAAGAATATAATTTTACGAATATGGGATTATACAAATTTGGCCAAGAAATGGCCTACTAATATATTAATGGCCTACTAATCTACTGCAGATTGATACTGCCAATGCGGAATCCTGCATACGCTACGTGCAAATGACCGTGTGCATTACTCGAGGTGTTCGCTATACTGGCTTGTCCCCAGCTTGTCGATATCTCCAGCCCAGCGCTAGCGGCGCGAACGGGCGGTGGATTTATACATTTCACGGGCGGGCATTGGATTTCTTCCATTATTTCTGTATTTAACGATGCTTAGGTCCTAGATTTTACCACACAAGCCCTATTTAAATACTTATTCAACAATATTGATCAATATAGATGTTTTCGGCTACTTTCCCAAAACTGGTATTGGGCTTTAAAGGGGACCACCAGGCAAAGAACAACACATTATTATATGTTTTGGTACCGTTTTGTGATATCAAATAGATACCCAACATTTTGCAAAGGGTTGTGTAATTCATAAACAAAGCAATTTATTTCCACCACTTACGGAACCACTGCTATTTCCTGGTTCCATACAGGCCAACCATTTGCGAGTGCGCCAATGCTATTCACGCGCACGTTTGTAAACAATAGATTCCCGGGCGATTCGTTCGCTCTGCACACGTTGCAATTCACTGCACACATAGCAGTCTGCGTAATTCAGACCGCATGAACGCATGCTTTAGAATGGTGATGCGTTTCCAATTATTTTTTTTCTTTCTGGAAACAGATTTTTGTGAACTTGTTGATGGAATGGAATACTAAAGATGTTACCTTTCTTTAATAAGAATATTCTTTTTGGGTGGTGGTACCCTTTAACAATTTCTGTAAAACCTTCCTTTTGACTGATAATCAGAAGGCAACTAAGCAAGGAAGTATTACACTGAGCTCACTATAATACCCCCTTGTAAAAAGTAAGTAGTATAGATTGAATAGCACTACAAATTTACAGAGGACTTTCTTTTCAACTGCTGAGTGTGTGCAAACAGAGTCTGTAAGCTGCTTGGAATTAGGTGGTTTAAATACCACCTTTAAAATCTTTAAGGGATACTCCATGATGCTTTGGATTAAATTTACATGTTGCTCACTAATGCCAGGATAAAAACTTACTCAATGCACTTACTTGAAGCCCCTGATGTTATGATATTAAGCTTTTTCATATTAGAGGGTGTTAAGATTTGCTCTAGATAAGCTGCTTTGAATTGTTGGTTGTTGGAATGCAATTTTAAAACTTTATTATATACACTGTAGGGTGCATACTTTGATTAGGGGTCAAATAGACTCTATTGTGCATACATTCTATGTTACAGTTTTCCTTTGCAGAGATCCATTTCAATACTTCTATTAATATTGCTATTGGCTGATTTTGGCATGTTAATGTTTTTCATTACTTTGGTGAGTACTAATTAGCTCTAATGTGCTTGCAAATAAGCTGTTTGAATACCAGATAACAAATGTTCTATACCATATCCTGTACCTGATAATACTTTGGGTCAAATGTATCATTTCACACACTCACAATACAACAATAACTTACTAAATAGCTATTCTCTGCATTTTAAAAGTGTTATTGTATGTCCTGCATGTAAATGCTATGAGACCTTGACCCTTTGCACTAGTACTGTGTAAATGATGTGATTCCATATTTTTGAATTTCGATAATTCAAACCTGGTGTAAGTTTTTGCTCTAAGATGCTTGAAGCCCACTTTTCTTTGCTCATTTCTTTGCTGGAATAAGATTAAAAACTAGTCTGAAAAAGAAAAAAAACATAGAAAGGATATATACACCTGGTTAGCTTAGTCAAAGCTTAATGCTGAAATCTGAATGGAAATGATAATGATACCTAGGCCATGGTGCAAATGTAACACCCCTGGCTGTAGTCACTGTATGTAGTAGATCGTTTCAAATACTTCTTGTAGTTTGTATAGCCCTTGATTGTTGGTGTTTGAATCATATTTTGGCGGGCCAACCAACTGCGCATTCCATTCATGACCTCTCCGACCCTGCAGGCTGTTTCTATCCTATTCCAGAGACATTGACACTGGGGCCCTCTATCAGGGAAATCTCCTAAAAGTTGCCTGACAAAGAAACCATTATGCCAATGATCCAAAATAGCACAAGCCTGCGTCCTGCTGGTCCAGGGCCACCTAAAATGTCATTATTATGCCAAATTTCACTAGCCTGAATGGGTAACCAAATATGACATTGTTTTTCAATTGTAATGGTTTTCTTCTGTCCATAGACCACGGAAGATTCAATTTCAGGTTTGGGGTCCTTTTAATTGGAAAAATCTTAGTTTTACTTGCTGACAGTATGAAAACCCGTAGATTGGCAAATGAATTGGTTGATAGTTGTCATCAATATTGATACATTTTGTATTATACTTTACTTGATCTTCTCACAGTACTGTACTGTACCACCATGGACCTAAAAGCAAAGGCACACATGCAGTAAAGGTTACATTGTAAAATGTAAATTCACAAACTCAACATATATTTTTTTTCAAATTAGAAAATGGTGCATATAGTGCTCAGTGTCAAAACAAATCAAATAAAATCAAAGCAAAAGGGCATTTTATTTTTGTGAGTTGAGCGTATGAGTAATCAAATAAATAATTTAGAATGCAGCTCTTGTGTGATTTCTCATGCAATGTTCATGTAATTATTATGCAGACTGTCATTTGTATGACGCACCTCTTGACCCCTGGGAAAGGTGCGTCATGGATACGTCATGTACTCCCATATTGATGACGCACAGTACCGTCATGGCAGCAAAAGGTCAGTCACAACACTGACCCATGTGTGCGTCATATTCAGTCACTTTACCATGTGTCATAGGACCGTCATGTAATTTGGCGAGGTTTCTTTCAGTTTCCGGTGCGCAAAATGATGTGCATCATGGGTCGGTCATTTTCATGAAATGGTGCGTCACAATTTTGACTCAAATATGCATCAATGTTTCCTAATGGCGAGTCACTTTTTCTGACGGAGGGTGCGTCATGGTTCATAAAAGGGTGACGCACATCGCTATAATGATGCACCTTTCCCGAGGGTCAAGAGGTGCGTCATACAAATCTGCAAATTATGTTTTTTAAAATGACATAATCAAAATGTCAGGATCGGAAGGAAAAGGGAGAAATGTCAGGCAAAGACTGAAAGAGTAATTTGATGTGAGAAGGAAAGAAGCTAAAACGAATCTTTTTAGATTCAAGATCATTAGGGGCACTGATTTTCCGCAATCGCGGAAAATCGCGGAATTGACCATTTGAAAAAAAAAAAAAAAAAAAAAAAATATATATATATTTTGTTTTCCTCTTTCTTTTTCGGACCCCGTTCCAAAGAAAACGAAACCGGGACCCGATGGTGACGGTGGGGAACCGGTGTGATCGACCAAACCAACTCAGCATTAATCATCATTAAATGAATTTTAAAGATATTTACTCTCTGGCCTGTGGTAAGTCCTTCCTGATATCACTATCAGGCATGACACATTCCCCCCCAAATTTTGATGATTTGTGGGTGAAAATCATGATTTTACCCTACTCATTAAATTTTGTATGGAGTTCTATGTAAACGGAATTTGCAGTTTTTCACATGTACAAAGTCTATGGCAAAACGGAATTTCCGTTTTTCAGGCAGGTAAAAACGGAATTCCAGATTTTCTGAAACGGAAAAGGCCTTTTTTAAAAACGGAAAATCAGTGCCTCTAGATCATCATACGAAATGATCTACACATACTATTTTTTGGATGCAAACAATTATTTTCTTACTTAGATCAGTGAGAAAATAGAACATGCCAATATTAAACAAATCTAGCCATCATAACAAATAGTGTAATTTAACATTTAATTGCTGTAATACTACTACTAGTAATATAGATGTCATGTCCAGGCATTGTCATTGATGATTGATTTCCAACTCAACTCGAGCTCGACTGTAATAATTTATTATTTTATGATAAAATTTATCGTTTCTTTAATATGGAGGCAGCCTGGGTTGTAAAAAAGTTCCATACATCGTCTAGAAGATTCAATCATTTTAAAGTAACATCAATTTATGACAAAGTAATACTAATAGACTAGTACAATAACTCAAATTCAAGTCAAATCATCACTCACAGCTTTGAAAGAGCCCCATGCTTTTTTGACGGTTCGCAGCCTTCTCGTCGCCGTTCCTCTGGCGGTCCTCAGCTGATCCAGGCCCATGTTCACAGCTTCCTGTGGCTCTTTCGGATCTCTCCACCCAAGTCCGATAAGATGGTTGTTTTCTGCCTCTCTTTCTCTTCCAGGAGTGTCTCCCTGCATATTCTTCGGAACTCGAAGATTCATCGAATGTGTCGAAGGAGAAAGGAGGTTGTTTGAGTCGCTTCTCAACATGTTTGATGCCGGGTTTGATGGGATTTGATGGTGTCAAAATCAAATAAACCGTACCGTTATAATAATACCGTTACGTGATAAGTACACAAAGATTCCGCCGCATATTAACAGTGCACAGAAGCAAAATGCATTCATTGAAGCCGCACCCATATATGCACACACTGCATGTATTGCACTATGGATATGCACTGGTATAATGCACCTGTTTGAAATCGCCGGTTTTTTGCAGGGTGAACCCCTATTATGTAATTGCAAGACTGGTAACAGTTTGTGCATGTTTGTATGCACAACATAAACCTTGGAAGTGACAACAGAAAGCTAGTCCATTCATTCACCATGTTGGCGTGTTTCAATTTTTGCAGGGAGGAAGTAGTATGTTATGAAATTAAAATGATATATTTATCGGTAAAAAAAATAATTTATCAATCAAAAAATATATATTATTACTTACTTGTATAGTAAAATGAGAATAATAATGAATACTAGCAAACAATTATTTTTACTAGTCAGAATTTATTACAAGCACCCCTACTATTGAATGAAACAACCCAGTGCACCGATTATGCATATAACACGCATCCGCATGCGTGATCACCTGACAGCTAGCTCGATTGCTATTCAGTTCGGCACTGTAGCTTGTTTGCGAAGCAACTGAGCATACCCTTTGCTGTATTGTACACTCGGCTGGTAAGCGTTTCGGCAAGCGGATAGCTGTCAAGAAACTCCCCGTTGCTCTCCCGTAAGAGTAACCTCATCGAGCCGTACAAGCACGAGTGGATTTCATATAGCTGGACTCTGTTGTTGTGAACTGATAAACTGATTGTTTCTGCACTTTTAATTTCTACTGGTACTTATGTCAGTAAAACGCATCGCAATGGAATACAGAGGTTATAAGATATTTACTGACGTGTTATTTTTCTTCCTTGGTAAGTTTTGTAATTCTTATATTTATAAAAAAAAAATTTCTTCATTTTTAATTTCACATCTTACATTTACAAAAGACTTTAATACTGAATCATTTACCATATGATGATGACGATGATGATGATGATGAGCATGATGATGATGATGAGCATGATGATGATGATGACGATGATGATGATGATGACGATGATGACAACGATGACCCAGCTACAAATACAATTATGAATTGATATCATCATATATATTTTTTCGCTGGTACACATCATCATCGTCATGCGTCATCATCATTATTCATACTTACTGATTATTTTGTATTTCTTCTCTTCCTTGTTATTTTGTTTTGAAATATCTGTACTTTCATTTAATTGAATAACTTTCTGTATTTTCCTTTCATCCTGAATAAAATTAAGTTTGAACTTTTACCAATTGTTTCTTATTTTACTTATTTTTCCCTCTAGAAAATTCTCCCTAGGCTCTAGCTTCATAATTTATCTTTCCGGTCAACTTTCCTAAATTTACATTTATTTTCTCTCAATTTTGTTTTGTTTCCTGGTTATTTTTCTTTGTTTTATAACCTTAAATTTGTTTCTTTAAATGTACTTTTTAGTAGTAATGTATATAATTAACATTCCCAGTTTAGACTTTTCATGACACACAACTTGAACAACTTATTGTTTTAAATATGAAATAAAATATATGTATTTGTTAAATATGTGTAAATTGTATTTCATAACATTTAGCCCGAAGGCTTCCAAAATGTTATCCCCAAAATATGTGAATAGTGAACCACCTTCAGAAGGAAAATAAGAAAAGTGGGCACTGTATCTTATACTTATTATAGAGGGGTAACCCATCTACAGACAGGTTTCATTTCATTGTATGTCTCTGCATGGGATCTCTTTGGGTAGCCACTATAAGCAGGTGGGCTGCTATAGACAGGTGGCCCGCTATAGACAGGTGGCCCAGGGTAGGAAATATACGGGAGCTGAGGGCGATTTTGCCCCCTTATTTTCAAAATAGCCCCCTGAAATCAGTAGGTAGCCCCTAAAATTACCATCTTAGATGGGTATTATGTAAAAATTTTCTGGATATCCATCAGATTGGAAAAGTAGCCCCCTAAAATTAAAAATTAATTCCTGCATTGAGGTGGCCACTAAGACTGGTTTGAGAAGGGGATCACTCGTTGTTGCGATTATCTTTATAGGCAAGTTGGTTGCTATAGACAGCTGGCCACTAAGACAGGTTTGACTGCAGTTTCAGTCAAGAGTAAAGAGATAATGATTGATGTGGATACACAAATCAATACAGCTTGATAATCAGCCAGATCAGTTGGTTCTTAGCTTCTAATCCATTACTTATGGTCGTTTAGGTATCAATGGTCGATTCATTAGTGGGCCATTCATCTCCAAGTCAGTGGCCCCAGGACGAGTGGGATTGTTGGCCCATCGGTATAAAGAGGGGCCAATTTGGCGGACAGTTCATCCCCCATTTATCATTTCAAAGTCACTCCAGTAGCCAAAACACTCCATTGTTAAGTGCCACTTCTCTTTGTACGTCTCTCTTTGCTTTGTAAGAACTTTTGAGTTTCTTGGTACTTGTCTCTTTGACCTATAATCGTGTACAGTAAGTAAATGTCAGGGAGAAGTTAATGGGTATAATTATCCATTCCTGAGCTGAGTATTTGTACTCATAAATCTTAAAACTTCCTCCCATCCATAGACGAATGGGAGTTGATTAAAGATGTTTTATGTACATACACTTGAAGTTGAACCTTCTCAGTGTGGTGCCTACTTAAATATCTTTAGCTTCACCTTCAAGAATACTTGTTTAAAGCCCTTCAGTACTCACCGGTCCCCCCAAAAAAACTCTGGCTCGGGTCTATATGGACAATACACATTATACAAAATTATGACATCAAATAGTTTTCAATGGGTGAAAGGTATAAATTTGGTAAATGGTTAGTTAAATTGTAAGAGGACACGTTTGAAAACATATATATGTTTTTTGCACATTGAACTAAAGTTACCAAGTGCATATTTAGTCAAAATCAAATGGTCTTTAAGTCTTAAGAGGTTAAAGAAAGAACTACCAGCACCACAAAGATTTATATTTTAGCAAGGCTTGCGTGACATGTGCACAAGTGCTCCAATTTGCTCTGAAATTAAATTGCAGACAGTCTCCAGATGCTGTTTGTCATGTTCTTCCATCTAGATGTAGTACCGTAGTTGCTGGAGAACCCGGACAGTCACACACAACACAGATAGCACAGTGCGTCATTGACTTTGTACACACACCGTGCGCGGTGTCCGGGTTCTCCTGCACTGCGATAAATTGAACCTTCGTGCATGAAATCGCGCCGTGCGGAAACCCGCTTTGCCGTTGAGCGATAATTTTTTATCAGCGAAGGCACCGCGATATTACGGTCCAATTGGTGTAAGTTTCTACCGAAATGAACTACTGAGCGTAGATTTACAAAAGCGAGAATAAAGATTATAAAAATTGTAATCTCAAATTATCGTGAATAAAATAAAAAATAACAAATGTTGGAGTTTAAAGAATGAATTTCAAGCGATTTTCTGGATAACCAGGAGGACTACAGAACAGCAATATACATGTATTTTATGAGCAATATGCAGATAAATCGTTTGATATAAGTTTCGAGTCGCATGTTCAGTGCATTATCGGCAAATCTAATTTCAAAGGTAGCCCTGTCCATTTTTTGTCCGGGTTCTCCCCCCGTCCGGGTTCTCCAGCACCTACGGTACTGTTAGCTCACTTGACTTACAATTAATAAGATGAACACCCACGGTCCACCTCTTCATAGTTTGTGTCTACATTGTACAGTCATCCTCTTGAGATGTTTCAGTAGTACTGTTGTTTGCAAACTGCATGTGTGTATAGTGACATACCGTATCATCCACGGTTAGACACAAGATGCAGTCATTTTATAATGTAAATGTTCTTTTTCATAAATTTATATATTGCATACTTTACATTATATGCTATTTATAATGTTACAAAACCATATTCTAATGACCATGGGTGACACCCAATGAAGGTGTTTTTAAAACTGGCATCAGTAGAGATAAATGGTCATTAATCAACATTCAGGTCTCATGTATCGACACTTGTGAATGCTTTTAAAATATCTACCTGTCATTTATTTACAAATGTAAGTACTTCCAAAGATCCTACATACACAAGATGCTCAACTCTCCCGATTTTACACGGCCGCTGGTGAAATGGAAGCGGAAGCGGTATTTGAGCACATGGAGTCTGCCGCCCGCTAGCGTTGAGCGGGTAAACTCGAACAAGCGTCAGAAGACTTCTGGCGGGTGGCGTACGCTGGCGGGTGTCAACCTGGGAATTTTTGAAATTATATTCAGCGCTTTTACTTTCAAACTATTCTTAATGTGAATAAAAGTATACATTTTTGGAATGGAAAGTATAGTCAAAGAATCCATTTTTAAAAATATTATATTTCACTCAAAATGCTAGCTTTTCTTCTTTTTTTTTAAAGAAAATGGCAAGAAATATTGGTCAACTTCACTTGTTCGTTGACATTTTTGATTTTTGAGTTTAAAATGCTAAACTCGCTTGAAAATCGTGATACAACTCTTGAAAGGTTTGTTATATTTTGAATTTAAGCAATTTAAAATCTGAATTGATGAAAAAGGTAATAACTTAATTTTTTGCCTCTTTCCGGTAAAAAAATAAAGCCCAACTCAATCCTTTTGGAAAAAACAAACAAGCCTGATTTTCTAGCAATTTGAGCATTTTAACTCAAATTATTTAAGTTTCTTAGCCACAACAATTTTTAATTTTTTTGGTTTTGTTTTTGCCATTTTCTTTAAAAGAAAAATATCTATTTTTAGGAACAAAATAAACGGGCCTTTAGCTGCAGCTTAATATCACAGCTTATCATTATGAATATCTCAAGATTTCATTTCAATCTGAGAATTTCATCTGCTCTTTTTTTTCAATGGGATGGGTTCAGTTATGTGAGTATACATTTGACCATGCATGGCCAACGTCACCAAATATAATGAGCTCATTAAATGACAATGGTTTCTTTAATTTATTCAGCGGTTTCTTCAATTTAATCCATAGTTCTCAATAGAGTTTTCACACCTTCCCGGGATCCTTCAGGCTACACAACAGGGGCTGTCAGTTCAAACTTCTAACTCAACATGGTATTTACAGAAATAGAGACGGCTTAGATATAAACTGGACCTCTATTTATTTGGATTTTCATGATTGAAACAACTACAATAAAATTATGACAATACACAATACTGATTAAGAGTTACACTTACGTTACTTATTCAGCTTTCTGGATTTGAGTAAAGCTTTTGACTCTATCAATCACAATATTATTTTACATAAAGAAAAATCTTACGAATTAAGAAGTATAGTACTTTCATGGTTTGAAAATTATCTTAAAGGACAATGAAATCCAGACAAATTGTTATATGCACTATAAGACACTAAAAATAATGAACAGTCTCTGAAAATTTGAGCACAATCGGTCAAGAAATAAGAAAATTATGGCTCTTTGAAAAGAGCCATGTATTTCTTCGAGTGACTCAAATTGGCAACGCACTCTGGCAAAGTTGTGGACAACTCCCCATACATTTTGTACACAAAATTTTAGTTTTGTTCAATTTTCTCAAAATTTATGTTTACCCTTCGTTCGAGTTGAACATATGTTTTGTAGAATGCTTTTATACATAACATATCATGAGTTGGGGGAATGGAACAATGTGATTATGAAGAAAACTGTAAAAATGGGAACATTTGTGTACAAAACATATGGGTAGTTGTCCACACACTTATCAGAGTGCGTTGCCAATTTGAGTTCCCCATAGGAATAAATGGACATCTTCAAAGAGCCGTAGTTTTCTTGTTTCTTACCCGATTATGCTCTAACTTTCAGAGATTATTCTTCTTATTCTCTTCAAGACTATGAAAGCAACATTTTGCTTGGGTTTCATTGCCCTTTAAGCACCGCTATCAAATCGCAGTATATAACAATGTTTGTTCTGAACTGTTACAAGTTACATGTGGAGTACCCCAAGGATCAATTCTAGAACCACTTCTATTCTTACTATTCATAAATAATTCAGTTAATTGTCCCCATACTCTTAAATTTGTGCTTTTTGCTGCTGATACCAATATTCTTTTTTCTCACAATGATATTAATACCTTATGTCAAATTATAAATAATGAAATGAAACATGTATCACTATATGGTTCAATTGTAATAAATTGTCTCTTAATACTTCTAAATATAATTTCATTTACTACCATCATAAGCAAAGTGCTATTTCAAATGATTCAATAAATTCCTTAATAATTAAAATTAATGATATTCTAATTCAGCGTGTTCAATCAACTTATTTCTTAGGTGTAATTATTGAGAAACATTTAGCCTGGAAAGATTATATACTTGCCATTTCAAACAAAATATCAAAGAGTTTTGGTGTCATCAGTAAATTAAGTCATATCTTTCCCCAAAATATATTGATTTCTATTATATAATACCATGATCCTGCCAATTTTAATGTACTGTAATCAGCGCTCACCTGGAAACTTTACCCGCTCACCGCTAGTTGGCGCACTCCTTCAAACTCCCACAATTCCGCGCGTTAGCGTTTCACTTTTTGACCGAGAGTTGAGCATCTTGTGTATGTAGGATCTTTGGTACTTCTACTTAAAATGTAAGTACAGTATGTTACATGTTTATTGTGCTTATGAAAACAATTTGCTGTTGATGTGAGCTAGTACTGAACAATCAATAGTTGTGAGAGGATCTATTGAATAATTAGGCATTATTCATGTAATTCAATGTCCACATACACTGTATGTACAGTACGTGCATGTGCATTGAATCTGTTTCAGACATTTGTGGTAGACATTTGATTATCCCAATCAATATGTGTCAGAGGATCTATTCCTAATCAGGCATTATAAGGTACCTTAATACATATCTACTCATTGAATCCTTGTGCAAATTCTTGGGCAGTGGACACATATTGTGTGCACAGCCACAACATGAGTGATTTGTTGTAATGTGACTGATACCAATCAATACGTAGGTTTACAACTCAAGTGTTGAGGATTGATCAGTCAACATTTAAGTATGCATGCATGATCTGATCCCATGAATACTACAAGTACCTACAATGTATGAACTCATTGTATTATTTTAGGCACATCAATACAATCAATCAGCAATCATACACATTTAACAACAATTTGACGCCCATGCTTTGAAACCTTGTAGACTTGCTAAGTGTAAATACATGTTATTGTGTAAGTACTGTGCAGTATGATAACAATGCTACTTAGGGTATAATAATGCAGTTACTGTGATGGTACCAATCAATACAAAAGCAGAACGTACTGGTCAACATTCATGTAGTGAACACTCAGCTCAGATGTTTGCACAAGTGTACACTTGTGGCACACTTTTCAAGGACTTTGGACATCATTCCATTATCCCATCAAGGATGATTGCCTACACACATGTACATATTTGTGGTTTGGTAGTCATACATTTGAGCAAGAATATAACAAGTTGTATTACAAGGAGAAGGAGCATATTGGCCACTATTTTGTTACTGTACATGTACCTGCCTCTTTTATTTTTTAATGATTTGTGTGAGTGTAGATCGCTTTAATTTAGAAAAAAAAACCCTTATATTGCAATGCATTGTCACATTTACAAATTGGCAACTTCACGGCAAACTAATTCATGTTTTTTTAATAAACTAAATATTTACCACTTATTTTGATGTCATTAAAATAGCAAAAAATCAGGAGTTGCCAATTTGATAAGGGACATAATTCAATTTTGCCTTGAAATACCTCTCATCCCGGAAAGGTTATTTGATAGACATGTACACGACCATAGTACAATGGTCTTGTTATGGGCTAAATGGTCTCTCTTGACTAGAGATAGCAGTTCCGTTTTCAAAGCAACTTCAGTCTTGTGTGCACACTAATAAGTCTTCCCTGCTTAGGCTAGAATTTGTATGGTTCTAATTTCTATGGTTCTGGTCCAGTGTACCGAGTCCTGGAGTGGATAGCGTTAGGGAAATACTTTTAAGTCTCTAGACCATGCTACATGTAATTATAAATGGATGGCCTCATTAAATAGAAAGATGACATCATGTATCAAGCCTCCACACAAACCTTTTTGTTCCTACTTCCCCATTCAGGCAAGAAAAATCATGAATTTAAAAATTTGACTTGCCTGAACAGAAAATGTACTTGCCGAAAAAACAATGTGAACCAGAAGACACATTAATAGGTAGGTAGCTCAAGCTATTATACTCGGCAAATCACTTCCTTGTTTCTAGATGAGATTTTGATACACATTTTAAGCTATTTAAAAAAAATGTTATTGCCCGATTCCAAACTTGAAACTAAAATTTCCTAATTTGGTTTCAAGAATTTTACATGCCCGGGGATAAATGTTTTACTTGCCCTGGGCCTGGGCAAGCAAACAAGTGCTAGTTTTGAGCCCAGCCTGTATGGCTGTTGATGTTCTTCCTCCCTCTCATACCCCCCCCCCCCTCCCCTCCCCATCCCCATCCCCATCCCCATCCCCATCCCCATCCCCATCCCCATCCCCTCCCCATCCCCATCCCCATCCCCATCCCCTCCCCATCCCCATCCCCATCCCCTCCCCATCCCCATCCCCATCCCCATCCCCATCCCCTCCCCATCCCCATCCCCATCCCCATCCCCATCCCCATCCCCATCCCCATCCCCTCCCCATCCCCATCCCCATCCCCATCCCCATCCCCATCCCCATCCCCATCCCCATCCCCATCCCCATCCCCATCCCCATCCCCTCCCCATCCCCATCCCCATCCCCATCCCCATCCCCATCCCCATCCCCATCCCCATCCCCATCCCCTCCCCATCCCCATCCCCATCCCCATCCCCATCCCCCTCCCCATCCCCATCCCCATCCCCATCCCCATCCCCATCCCCATCCCCATCCCCATCCCCATCCCCATCCCCTCCCCCTCCCCATCCCCATCCCCATCCCCATCCCCATCCCCATCCCCATCCCCATCCCCATCCCCATCCCCATCCCCTCCCCATCCCCATCCCCATCCCCATCCCCATCACCATCATCATCCCCATCCCCATCCCCATCCCCATCCCCATCCCCATCCCCATCACCATCCCCATCCCCATCACCATCATCATCACTATCCCCATCCCCATCCCCATCCCCATCCCCATCCCCATCCCCATCCCCATCCCCATCACCATCATCATCACTATCCCCATCCCCATCACCATCATCATCCCCATCCCCATCCCCATCCCCATCCCCATCCCCAATTATATACAATAATATACAATTGTAGGCGTACACAGGCCTGGGGGCTGGGGGATGGACACCCCCTACCCCCATCCCCATCCCCATCCCCATCCCCATCCCCATCCCCATCCCCATCCCCATCCCATCATCCATGTCTGCACACCACTCCAGGGCCCTGTCATTAACTAAAATTGTTTTAAATGCAGACCAGTTTGTTCTTCGTGTATCACATGGCAACAGCAATAATGCTCCATGCTGATTGGCTGTTACCATGTAATTCATACTTATTGGGCTTAACAACAAAAATTCAACAATGGGAAAAACTTTGTTAAAATGAAACAGAGCTTCATGTTTCCATACACATGTACATGCTTAAATGATGTTAATTAATTGTAATAATTGGGCATTTATAACAATTATTGGAAAACATTTTAAAATTATTTTTAAAACAGGGCCAAGACCATCATTTTTCCATTCATGTATGATGTACATGATTATTTACGTTTATAACCTAGAAATGTCGCTTATTTAAAGGGTTAATTGGTTGGTTGGTGGGTGGGGGGATGGCCTAATTATTGAAAGACGTGTGATCGTTGTTGATATGCCGATTGACGCGTCTCTGCGTTCCGTCATTGTGTCCTTGTTGCGTTGTCCTAGATAGCCGAGTCAGGATGACGGCCAATTAGTAGGAAGTCACTTTTTATGAATGTTCTGCTAACTTTTTCTCCCCCCTCTCCTCAACTTTGCAAATATATGTTTGTATTTTCTGACCTTGGAACAATTATCACGCTGTCTGTGCATGGCTCGCATTGTTTATCACTGCGCTGCCAAAAACTTGAGCATTTAAAGCAGTCCATTAACTTCTTAAGATTTTTCCCCAAAGTGATATATTTGAGACTTCAATCAAATCAACCTACATGTAGATGTATCATTGTTCGGAATGATGTGTGATAGTTTCATAGAAAAATAACACCTTTTATGTAACGAAAGAGTGAAAATTGATGTCATATCACCTCCTTCCCATTAATTTCTGACTACAATCCTGGAACACTTTTCATTCCGTCTTTTATAGATCTCTATAATAAGGGAGACATTTTAAAAGAAAAACAATCATTCCATTCTTCTGTTACCATTTTTAAAGCCAAACAACAATGTACAAGAGAAATTCATGTGAAAACTCAAAGTGATTAAATGGTTGAATTTGACAAAGTTTGTGGATCACTTTAAAATGATGGCGGAAGGCTGTTGAACAGTATAATCTTGAGTCACGACTTGTGTACAACATGTTGTATCAAATGAAGTACGCACATCAGATATTTATTTACTTCTACCCACAACATTAATGATGAGTAACAATTTGTTTGCAACATTACTAAATTGTAATTGATCTAAATGGCATTAAAAAGATTATCGATGTAAATATGGAAACATTTTATGACCTTTCTTATGGCAATAAAATATAACATAATTATACTTTTGAATGACCATGAATGATGAATCAACCTCCCTTTTTATTCCTCCAAATTAATTGACAAAGATCATATTTAGCATGACCTTATTATTATTATGACCACAAATAGAACAAATTACTCTTTGAATGACCATGGATGATTATTTATTAGTACCCCTTTTAATTGCCTCAAATTAATTCACAAAGAACAAATTTTATATTAATTAATACCGTTTTTATGACAACAAATAGAACATTAAACTTTGTATAATAATAATAATAATGATAATAATAATAATGGTTTATTTATTCATATGACCAGGATGAATTAAGTTCCCTTTTTATTCTCCCAAAAGAAATGAAAACAAAATCATATTTAGTATGACCATTTTGTAAAAAACATATTTACTTATAAATTGTAAAATGACCAGGATGAATCAAGTTCCCTTTTTATTCCCCCAAATTATATGTTCAAGATCAACTTTAGTTCCGCATTCATGAACATTAATTGCTGGTACATTACTTCTCAGTTCGCACGTACTGTAAATATACGGCAATGGACAATTGGTAACAATTCAAGAAGGAAAAACAATTCTTTGAATTGTGTGAAAAAATGCTCTAGTCATAACAGTAATGAATATTGTCATGGATGCAGTCATTATTCCATGAAAACAGGTTCAAATTCCAACTGTTGCAACCAAATAACAATATTCTTGATATTACTGGTATTTTACTTCTTTATCATTAAAATATTTTGCAGAAAAAAAAGGTCTTGCTTCCTGTGAACAAACAAAAAAAAACAAAAAAAAGAAGCTAAGAGCGATCTGTAATGTCACTGAGGCAGCCATTTTAATCAATTTCCAAGAAAATGAATTCAAGATCCAATGGCCGTTACCGCATGAATATAAATACACACGTACATTATTGGCACTTCACTATAGTATGACGCATTGGAAGAATGCCAGTTTGTTCTGGGATCAAAGTTACTTTGTGAAGTGCATTGTAATATTTATTCATTGGAGAAAAAAAACCACAATAAACCGATACTCAATGCTAGAAATTAACCTTTTTGCCTTGTGGCCCAGTCATGCAAGTCAAATCAAGATTGTTCAACTTTGAGTGGCCCGGAACCTAAATCTGGTGGCCCCATACAAAGAAAAACATAACAATTTCTGTTAAATTTGGTTCCGCGAACAGGCCAGTAGAATTTAGGATCAACATGTTTTTGTTATCAAACTTATCAGAATTGGAATAGGAAGGCACCTTCATAATGGATGATGTAATTTATATTTTCTATAATGAGGGTGATGTACTGTCAATAAATGTCAGAATCATTATGGGTAATAGAATTTAATGATTTTGTTTTTCATTTAAGATAAAAAATAAAGATACCGATTACGTTTTATTAATGCTGTCATGTAAACATCATGTAAACTAATAACTAATTCATAGTACGTAGAGACTGTTAGTTTATTTTTAGTCCCAATTTTCAAGAATTGAATGGAAGTAAATGTAATTTATTTTTTTACTTAAAACGTATGAACAATGATAATTAAAAATGTTTTTTTGAAAATGTCTCAATAAATTTAGATTAGTAAATGAAGTAAACTTATTTTGCAATTCACCATACTACTGATAGAAATTAATCCTTTTCCTTAATGGCCCTGTCATGCAAGTTAAATCAAGAATTTCCCAATTTTAGTGGTCCCGAACAAAGGACAAATATTAGAAAGTCTAGCTTTTGGTTGCCCAGTCAGGCAAGTGAAATTTGTAAGTGGTACTACTAGAGAAATAATTTGGTGCCCTGTGGCCGAGAGCAAGATCGTTATCCAGGACCAGCCCTAGTTCCACTGATCTCTAGATATATATATATGCTTTCACGGTGGAATGAGTGAGGGCGGTATGTGTGCTCTGCTACGTTCTGTTGATCTGTATGCAATTCTAGCATATTGACATCAATGAGTTAGAGCCAATGATGCTAATTACCATGGTAAAAGTTGCTGGTCCGTAATCGGGCCCCTGCCCCCTGTAGGTCATGTTTGGTGGCAGTGGGCCAATGGTAATTTTGGTCCTTGCACCATGTATCATTTGAAAAATGGTTTGTGCGTGGGCGAAAAAAAAAAAAAACAGTATGAAAATGTGATTCACTTTCTTTTCCCCCTCATGTCCCCCCTCTCCCGAATGTCTTCCCAGGTGTTCATGTGGAGCAAAAATGCTCAAAGTCATTTGCTGTTTGAATGACACGATAACTGGAACTTCCTTTGTTTTGATTTGAAATCGTACGTTAACTTAACCAGTTTGAAAGAGAACGGAGGGGAAAAAAAACTATCAATGTCAAACAAACAAACATCTATCTAGGCTACGCTTAATTTCTGGGGGTTCGTAAAAGTCAAGACAAAGGGGCAGTTTTCCCAGGTACGGAGAAAAATGTGGTTTTTGAAGAAGACACCTGGATGCGTTATCTCTCTACACCCGGGGGCAAGATCCGCGGCATCCTGTGGAACCTTGGTGTTGTTGTTGTTGCTATTTACTTTGACTTGGTGAGGAAGTATGACGTTAATGTTTTTTCGTTGGTAGAGAGGGAGTCGGTGCTATTGTTGTTGATTATATTTCATTGTCTTTTAAGGTTTGGCGAGGCAGTGTTATAATTGTTTTTGATGCAATTTATTTTAGTTTGGTTCGGGAGGTGGAGATATCGTTGTTGATGCAATATATTGTAGTTGGCGGGGGCGGAGTTATCGTTGTTTATGCAATTTATTGTAGTTGGGTGGAGCTGCTGTTGTTGATGCTTTTTTATTCTAGTTGGGTTTCGGAGGTGATATTTTTTATGTTAATGTTATTTATTGTGTTTTGGTATTAAAAAGAAAATCAGTGTTATGTTTGTTACTTGCTGATACTATGTTATGAAGTTTGGTTTTGGAGGTGGAGTTAACATTATTGATGTGTTTAAGCATAGTTGTATTCTAAAGTGTAGAACTAGTTGGCCAGGCAATGTTGTTATTGTTGATGTTATTTAGTGTATAGAGAGGTAGTATTATTGTTGTTTATGCTATTTTCCCTAGTTTGTTTCTGAAGGCAGAGTTAATAAAGCTAGTTGAATATTGAAGTTGCTTCAAGGTAGCGATGTTTATGGATGTTATGTTGTAGTAGGGTGAAGGACAGGAAGAGGGGGGAAGAGGGGGGAGGGGTGTGGACAGGAAACAGAGAGTTATACCTCAAGGAGACATCGAGGAGGGAAACATACTACCCTGGACAAATCATCATCTCTGATGGTGGTATTAGTGCTATTTTGATGTTATTGTTGTTAATGATATTTTGTTGTAGTTTGTTTCTGGAGGCTTGTATTTGGTTGAGCATAGCCGTAGCCATGTTTATGGATGTTATGTTGTAGGAGGGTTAAGGAACAGGAAGAGGGGGCAAGGGGGAAGGGTGTGGACAGGAAACAGAGAGTTAGGCATTGAGGAGGAAAGCATACTACCCTGGACAAATCATCATCTCTGCTCTGATGGTGTAGCGGTTAAGTGCTATTTTGTGTAGGGGGCGGGGGGGGGGGGGGGTGTTGATGTTATTGTTGTTGATGACATTTTCTTTGTAGTTCGTTTCTGAAGGCGGAGTTAATAAAGCTATTGTAGTAGCTTCGAGGCAGCCGTGCTTGTTGATGTTGTGATGTAGTAAGCCCAGGGACAGGAAGCCGGGGAATAGTCGGGAGGGGTGTGGGCAGGAAACAGACGGTTATACCAGAGAGAGGCATCTAGGATCTAGGAGAAGACTACCCTGGACAAATCATCATCTCTTTTTTCTTTCTTCTTGTTTTCATTTAGTGAAGGTAGTGCGGTTGAGTTGTCATGGTTGAAAAATTGCAGTCTTCAAAGTTAAACTATGACGTATTATAATATACCATGTTTTTAAGTAAACAGAAATGTCACAAAAAACCCTGAATATACATGTACTTCACTATTAAAAGACAGTGCTTCAAAGTACAACATAAGCTTGTTTGAAAACAAAAAGTACAAAACCATTTATTGGCTCAACCCTTTCATAAACACTCACGGAATGTTAATTCCAGGCTTGGTGAATAAGAGACATATGTAATTAATTACTTATGGAATACTGATACACCTCAAACTTAATAGACAAGTCAAGACAGTGTTTCCATGTGATTTAGCATATTTGTGTTCAAACAAGCCTAATATCAAATGGTTCCGACTAGTGTTGCATTATTTCTGTTATTATCCTGTCCCATTAACCTATTTGATAGCTTTTTTTCCCCCTATGATCGTGTGCCATTTCCAACATCCTGGTGTACTTGTACTTTTCATTGATAATCAAGCGCAATTTCCGCCATGATTTCTCTGAACTAGACAAAAGAAAACAAAACAATGATGAGGGTGCTGTTGTATTTACATGTAGATCTGTTGATTTGTTCCTATAAGCACAAACATAATATTATGCAAAATTGTGTGGAATTATTTGTATTTACACCTGACTTTTCACCAAGCTTCTATGCATGTAGATCACTCATTGTAGATGGATGGTGGGATTAAAGGGTACCACCACCCAAAAATAATATTCTTATTATAGAAAAGTACCATCTTTAGTTTTCCATTCCTTCAACAAGTTCACAAAAATATGTTTTCAGAAAAAAATATATAATTGGAAAACGCATCAACATTCTCAACCATGCGTTCATGCGGTCTGAATTGCGTAGACTATATGCGTGCAGAGCCAGAGCGCTCTGTGCAGAGCGAACGAATCATCCGGGATTCTATTGACGTACGCGTGAAAGCATTGACGCACTCGCAAATGCTTGGCCCGTGTGGAACCAGGAAATAGCAGTGGTTCCGTAAGTGGTGGAAATTAATTGCTTTGTTTATGAATTACGCAACCCTTTGAAAAATGTTGGGTATCTATTTGATATCACAAAACGGTACCAAAACATATAATAATGTGTTGTCCTTTGCCTGGTGGTCCCCTTTAAGCTGTTACATGTATGTATGTGTCTTAAAAGGACAGGGTAAAGTCAATTCTTGTAATTTAAGTTGGCACTCGGAGAGTTAAACAAAAAAGGGTTTTCTCACAGGGGAGTGCGAGGTCCTGTCTAGACAACAAGCACGTACGTGATGACCATTGTCACTTGTCAGATCTTGTATTAAGATCAACCTGGAAGTGGAAAGGAAGATATTTGACAGGGACTTGTGAAATAAATCCTACACTCCACAGTCAACACCGTTTTAATAAGTGTTCACTGGGACATGCAGGGGGAATAGGGGTAAAGCAGGGGGAAGTGGGGGCTAATGGAGGAGGGGAAAGTGGGGGCTAATGGAGGGGGGTGGAGGTTCCTTACTATGTTGGAACTTGCCCCCCTCCCCCCATGACCATTGTCCCTTGTCTGTCTTCTGGATCACTTCTATCAGCAGCATCAAAAGGAAGTTATTGAGACGGGGACTTGTGAAATAGATCCCACACTTCACACCATTCTTACTAGTGTTATTAAGGGGGGGGGGGGGGGTGAAGGGGGTGGTGGGGAATAGGGAATAGGGGTATTAAAGGCAGGAGGAGAGGGGCTAAAGTTGGGATTCCCTGCTGTGATGACCATCTCCCGTTTGTCGATCTTCGGAATCACACCTATCAGCAACCAGAAAACAAAGTTATTTGACAGGACTTGTTTTCAAACAAAATAAATCCTACACTCCACATCATTCTTACTAGTGTTAACTGGGGCAGAGGGGCATTTGGGAATAGGGGTAAGACAGGGGGAGTGGTGATTAGGCAAAAACCTAACCCTAACCCTAATCCACTCCCCTAACCCTTATTATAATCATAAGCCCCCGAATGTATAATTTTCTAGTAGACCAAATGGGAGTAGACCAAATGGCTGTAGACCAAATGGCTGTAGCCCAATCGGCAAGTTACCAGGCTAAGGTAGTGGGGAAAATTGGGGAGGGGGGGGGGGGGGGTGCCCTGCTATATAACTTGCCCCCTCCCAAGGTCACTCACAGTGTCCCTGTCTTTCCGTAGCCTAGGTCTGAAGTCCAGATGAGTTGATCCGATTTTACAGACTATTGTGACCTGTCCTACATCTATAATCTATATTGTACCTTTTTAGATGCAATCTTTCCTGCCATTAAATCAAGTCAACACGGCAAGTGTCAATCACAATATTACATAGATAGATCGGAAGCCTTGAAGGAAGGTGTAACAAATCCCCTCATTCATCCGAAGCGAAGAAGGATATAATCTTGTTATAATATTTAGTGCTGACACAGTGACAAGTTGACGTTTTGATTTGACTTCACCTGCTCTTCACCTGCTCTACAAATTGCTCTTAATGCATATGGGCCATTCTTTGAAAAGTGAAACTTTTTGGGAAAAAATGAAGTTTGTTTTTTCAGTAGTTTTATTCCATTATAGGAAAGATCAGTGTCCAAGGTTTCATGAAATATATTTTTTTTATTGAATTTAGAAAATTTCTTGGAAAAAATAATAAATTTACATATTTCAATATTCAAATAAAAATCATAACTCAGAAAATAATCAAGCTAGCTCATTCCTTTTATTCTCCTATACATGATGATACCAACTTTGTGACAATTGAACTTCATTTTACTATCTAAACCTAATATTTGTAAAATTCCTATTTCCATTCACATTGTACATGTCACACACGTGACCACCCCAAAATGTCACACACGTGACCCAGACATCCCCACATAATAACGTGCATTAAAAAACAACCATTTTAGATAATTTTAATCTTTCACCATTTTTTTAGATATATATCAGTTGTCTGATACTAATATGAACATTTTAGCTTTTCATATTTCACAGGATTTCCAAAATGAAATTGAGTTAAATTTGTTTTCTTCAAAAGTGCTCCCGTTCAAAGTTACACACGTGACCGATGCCATTTGACCTCTGTCCTTGGGCAACGTAATCATAATAAAATCTTTTGTGTTACACATGAAAGACTTCAACATATGCAAGTCATATATGAAGTTCACATCACCATACCTCTTATACTTACTAAAATATAAGCATCCTATTTCAGAATTTTTCATATTTTGGGTCACACACGTGACCAAGAATGGCCCATATACATGTACATATTCTATATATGAGACTATTTTTAAAAGAGTAATTGAAGCACATCAAGTTGGAAGGAAGTTGTTGACAGGGACCTGAAAAAAAAAAAAAACCCCAAAACACAACAAAATAAAGAAACCCATCATTCAGTCGCAAATGTCTGTATTACTCTTTTGAAAACTTAGAGACAAGTTAATATTGTTTGAAAATATCATTAGGAAAAAAATTAGATTTATTTTTCAAGCTCGGCTCCATAAAAATGGCAATCTGAAATTTGCTTTGCATTGAACGCTATGCAAATTGACGGGAGCTCTCATGGTTTTTGGTGGCTCTGATACACTCTTACAAATTTAAGTTAATATTGTTTGGAAATATATTAAAGGGGAAAAAATAAGATTTACTTTTCAGTGGCTATTTTTCAAACTTGTCTCCATAAAAAAAAGTAATCTAAAATTTGCTTTGCATCAAACTCTATACAAATTTATGTTGAGCTCTCATGATTTTGGGGAGCTCTTTTTGGCATTTTAGGGGCTAGCTAAATCTCCCAGAACCCTCGTGTAGTTTTTCACTGATTCGGATTAATGAACACACTTCATGTTTACCTTCCCAACAAATGACCCATGCACAGATTTAAACAGATTTGAAAGAAATTAGTTTATGATTGACATATTATTTCAAATCAATCATTTAATTGTAATGTCAATCATCTCAAGTGAAGTATTAATCTGGAGCAAGTTCTTTGGCAAGGATATTTTAAATAAATCCCACACCTAACGTCCTTCCCAAGTAAAGGTCTGATACACAATCATAATAACGCTACCTGCTGACTTGTTTATTTTTTGGATATGATTTTTTTTATGAAGTGCATTTTGACCTTTTATTTTGATATAGATCTTGAATTGTATATTGACCTTTCCTTCAAATAGGTGAAGTGAATTCTAAGATACTATGATTTTTAAAGAAATTTGAGCACTAGGTAAGCAGAACCTATTGCCAGATTTGAAGGAATTTATTTAAGGTTTTACCTGTGAAATGCTGTTTTTCACACCATGGATTCATTCCTAGGTCTGATATGCAGTGCCGTGGTGCTGATTTAATGTTATGAATTTATTAAGTCCATTAATTATGACTTTTTCCTACAAATGACACAAATTAGATTCATAGATATGTAGGTATACTTTTTAAATTAGAATCTGTTATAAGTTTACACAAAGAACCCCATAGCTTACGTATGATATACCTAAGAAATCGGTTCGGAATGTATACTGATATAATGGAAGTATATATGTTTTGTATGTAAAATGATTAATAAGTATAAAACCACGAATGTTGGAAAATGGTTATTCAGACACATTATTTTATGAACCAGACAAATTCCTGAATATTGCTGTGTTATCACCCTAGAAATCATATATACAGTACATGCATATTCATTTGGGCGTGTCCTTTAGGTAAAAAAAAAGTGGCAATTCTTTACAAATCTGTCTGTTTACAAGGAAAACACGATCTTTGTTTGGGAGTTGAAAAGAAATCTGCACTGCTTGACTCTAATAACTGAAATCTAACAGGGCCCCTTACAAGGCCAAACAATGTTCAATAGGGCATGCAGCTAGTGTTACGCACTTACACAGACAGCCAGAATAATAGGTGTTAACATTTACTTAATCCAAAGGTAAATATGCTCTAGCTCTATCTGCTTTTTGCTGCAAATTGTGGATTTTTTTAGAACAAAAAATACATTATTTGTTGACAAATCCAAAGTAAATATGATCTCTGCTGTTTGCTGCAAATTGTGGATTTTTAAAGAAGAGAAATAAAATATTTGTTGACAAAATATATAGAACAGAGGTAAATTGCAGGTTTTTGAGGCGATCATTCAACGAAAATCAATTAAAATTCTAAGCATTTATTTAACAAAACATACCATGACAACCATCCCACATAACAAAGCATATTTTGGGCAATGAGTTTGCGATTTTAGATAATACCCTTCTTCGTCAATGAATAAGCAACTGTGTCAAGTACAGGCATCATTTGGCATTAAATTAATTAAAATATTTGAACATTCAAATGAAGCATAGCATGACAACCTAAACATATTTGCTGCATGCTTGAACACACTTGTATTAAAGGGATCTGTAGTAACACTGTCCAAATCCACAAATCTTACTTAGAACTCGAGTGGTTCTCTTGTGCCCTTGTTGTATTCGTATTACCAATAGACACATGGAACAGGTTACGGTTTATAAAAATTCCCTTTCGTTCAAAAGATATTTACGATGGAAGTGTTCATATTTTTAATTATCCACTGGAACCATTTATCACTTTGGGATCATGTCAACAAAGTTACTAGATCCCTTTAGGGCATGTATATCAAAATAAATTTGGAGCAATACATTTGTGACATCAGTAATACCCTTCTTTGTCAATGTATTCACACTTCCTTTTATCATAAGCGTGTCAAAGGGAGGGTAATATGTTATTCAGCGAAAAATCAATTAAAATATTTTAACATTCAAATAAAACATACAATACAATGTAGAATGACAACCCAAACTGATTTACTTGCTTGCATGCTTTAATAAACACACAAGCATGTAACAAAACATATTTGGAGAAATACATTTCTAGCAAAGATCAGAAATACCCTTCTTTGTCAATGAATTTGTGCTTCCTTCGTGTCAAATAGAGGCTATTTGATGAAAATCAATTAAAATATTTGAACATTCAAATAAAAACATAAAATACAGCGTAGGATGACAACCCCAAGTGGATTTGCTCGCATGCAAACACATACTGTATACTGCACAGTATACACATTTGTGACGAAACTTAACAAAACATTTGTAGTCGTCGACAATCACAACAATTGTCACTGTTCGTTCCGGGATGCTTTCTTCTTACACTTCCCTTTTCATAAGCGTGTCAAATAGAGGCTACATGTAATATTATTCAATGGAAATCAATTAAAATATTTTAACATGTATACAAATAAAGTAGCATGAAACCCCCCCCCCCCAAAAAAAAAAAGCTCCCATGCTACACATATACATGTACAATGTACGCATCTGTAGTGAAACTTAACAAAACATTTGTAGTCGTCGACAATAACAACATGTCACTGTCCCTACCGGGATCCTTTCTTGTGGTTCCCAGTCTATTCATGCCATTTGCGAATCGCACCCGTCTGAGTTGCGGAACAGAATGATCATCATTGCCTTGAATTGAAAAACCGCATAATGACAGCAGCTCGTTTTGTGTCCTAAAAAGCCTTTGACACTGGCAGAAATTTAAAGTTATAATACGATTCTACCAATAATTTGGTTATTTCAAAATTACTTTGTAAAATTTCCACGAATTTGTCTAATTGTTGGTAGTTTTGGTAGGTGAGGCAAATGTTTAATAGAATCATGTTCAATGCTATATGATTATTTCAATTTCAAAGCAATATTTGCATTCCTTTATTTGTGGAAGTACAACTGTTCTCATTTTGTATTAACATTTGTCTAATGTGTACAAATATGATAGTACACATTCAAATTACATGCATATTTGTTTGGGGCTTGAATTGAGTGGCCCAATTAATGCCATTAAAAATTAACTAAAGCCACATTTGACTTGCCCAACTGGGCAACCAGCGAGCCAGTGCTAATCTTGATCCCTGGGTATAGTCTTCTATATAATTTGCTTTATAGGATTCTGATTCCATGCCAATTTCAGTTATTCAAATTACTCCAAAATCTTAGAACTAGAATTTACTCAATTGTAACTTCAGAATTAAACTGTATTTGTACGCATAAAATGGAAGGATTTTGAATGTATGCAGCAATTGGGTTCCTTTAAAAAAAACGCTATTCTAGTCCTCATATAAAGCCCAAAGTCCCCAAAACACACACGCAGCTAGACACTGCCACAATTTAGTGAGTAAATCAAGTAAATCGGAGAAGATAGATTATGATCATACTCATAAATTGGCCCATTATGTGGGGGATGGCAGATTGTGATTTATGAAAGGATCTCTGCACAAAGATCAATTACGCCAGCTGCATATCTCAATTTTTCGTTAAATCGTTCCTTCAGGCCGTAACCCGAACTCCAATTGTTTGCGATTGTCATGATTGTGGGAATCGTGAATCGTATACTGTACTTGCAAAGTTTTTTGGAAAGCAACAAAAAAGAAAAAAAAGAAGAGTTTTAGGCAAAGATTGTCAGATTCACAGATTTATGCATGCAAATCTTTTTATAGGTAGTATTCACGGATTGGTGTGTGAAGCTTTTCATCTAGGTTGTATTCACAGATTTTCGGCAATGGTTTTTATACAGTAGATTGTATTCATAGTCAGAATTGTGTGTGAAGCTTTTAATTCCGAAATTTATTTTGCAAAGACCTTTGGAAAAGCTTTTCAACAGTGATATCTGTAATCTGTTTTTCCTAGCCTTTGACACTGTAAAGATCTGTCATGTTTACAGATATTTTTTTCTTTAGGATTCCATCAGACTCAAAATATTTAGCCTGGCTCTAGGAAATCAATTAAAGTGTCTATTTCTAAAGCGGGGTATAAAAGTTCATTAATGTAGATTGACTTCTAGAACTATTTACCTCTGGTTTTTGACACTACAATGTACTGTATATGTGACCGGCTATAGAAAATTCCTGCACTTGTCGGTAATTCATGTTTTGAAGAAATTGGCATTTTAAGTTCACATAATGTGTGTAAAAGACTTATAATTGTAAAATTGAAACAATCATATCCTCGCCAATTATTGACCAATTTGTTAGAACAAAGCATCAAATGAAAGCTGAACAAAGCATCAAATGAAAGCTTGTGATGAGGCCTGTCTAATGGTATGAAAATCTACATTTTGATTTTTACCGACTAGTGCAGGGTTTTGCTATAACCGGTCACATATGTATATCAGGTAAAAAATCTTGTTTTTGTTCAGATTTCTTCATATTCTGGCACTAGAATACACCTTTATTTCTACAGCAAGTCTGACGCTGACAGCTATCATGTTTACAATAATTTGTTTCTTGCAGATTCCACCATACTAAAAATATTTACCCTGGCTCTAGAACATCAATTAAAGTGTCTAGTTCTAAAGCGAGTATATTACAGTTCATGAATGTAGATTGACTTCTAGAACTATTTACCTCGGGTTTTTGACACTTTATCAGGTATAAAATCTTGTTTTTGTTGAGATTCCTTCATATTCTGGCACTATAATACACCTTTATTTCTACAGCAAGTCTGACGCTGACAGCTATCATGTTTTTACAATATTTGTTTTGTTGGATTCCATCTTACTAAAAATATTTACCCTGGCTCTAGACCATCAAGTGTATAAGTAACAGTTAATGAATGTACACTGACTTCTTGAACAGTATGATGTACATATGATGACATAAATGGTACCCTGGGGTACCAAACGAATATCCGCCATTTTGTTTAATTATTTATTTATTTTTTAGGGCGGTACCGGGGTATAGCGTGCATACAAGCGCGCGCTGCACTGCATACACAACGCAATACGGTTGTGCTTCGAGTGGACACAAGATGGCGCTACACAACGCGGTACCCCGGGGTACAACGGTACCCCGGGGTACCGCATGTGTCATCATAATAATACATCTTGCTTTTTTACACTATGTCGTGTCCTGTACATGTTTATCTTGGATAAAATCCTGGTTTTTTTTGGGGGTCCAGACTTCATCGTTAGGAAAATTTTCTTGAAATTCCTGGTTCTCTAATAAATTATAAAATGTTTTTTGTTTGTTTATAGTTAGGAGAAAATGAAACTCATCTGAACAGTTATGAACTAAAATATGATCTAAAGCCAAAGGCAAGTTTGACATACAGTATATATGTGAAACTAATTTACTTAGTATTTGCCACTATACCATGTTTCTTATAGTTATACGCAGTAATAAGCTGTTGTTTGTAGATTCCAATTTGTTGAATCTCAGGCTAATTACGTGTAATGTACACATTATGTATATGCGTCTCTAGGTGTTTGTTCTTCTTTTCTTCTTATTTTCTTTATTCATTCTAATAGCCTACTAAGCCTTTAATAAGTACTATTGCGCAGAATATCATGTGAACATCAGGTTTCAAGCCAAGCTATTAACGCAAGATATGTGTGAAAAGTGAAACTCTACATTTCACAAGTGTCTAGACCAGAATGTTCATGTCTCATGTTTTCTTTTATGTCCGGGCGTTTTAAAGCTTACATTAAACCATGATATTATTCTGTCAGTCCCCTTTTTAATGCTCTGTTGGGGCCTCCTACAGGTATAATGCATGTGCCTACATAAATAGACAAGTCTACAATGGTAGGATTATTTTTTCCTTAGGGATTCGTCCCTGATTTCGATAACTTTGCTTAAACTATAATAGACCATGCTTTTATCGTGGAAAAAAAAAATCCATGCTTTTATCAAGACTCTTCCAAATCCTAGTGTACTTATCCTGTTCTTCACTGAAGCAGAATAGAATGGTATTGTGCAGAAGTGGAAAGTCCTTAGTGAGGTCATTTAATCACAAGAATAAATGTTCTTTCATATAAAGAATATCCTTGAAGTAAGATTTTTCGGCTGGATAATATGCTCAAATTTGAGTTCAGTCTACGGTCTAACAAAAGCTTCCCCTCCATTTCGAATTCCTCTTCCAGGGCACCTGTAAAGAATTAAGTGAACAGAAAATCAATAATAAGAAATAAGTAATTTGAGTAGAAATCTGGAGGGGAAAAAACTCGACTCGAAAAGCGACTGAAAACGAAAAACAAGCAGAAACTCTATCTGAAGAAATCACTTGGTATATTAAAGGTAATTATCTTTTGGATATAATCAAAATTCAACCTGAAAGCTCTGCATTTTAAACTTTTGATTCCCTGTGCAGTTCTTAATACCTGAAGTGAACAGAGGTGAACCGCAGGACTTGAAGAAAGAAGTACAATGTAATAGGAGTAAAAAGCAACAAATAATGTACTGGATAAGAAGATAATTTAGCTCCTTACAAATGTATATGTAGAGAAAGTTTTCCAACCATCCAAAAGTATTTGTGAGCCACTGAAAGGAAATAAATAGAAAACCTACGTAAAGGAAATCCTGGGAGTAAAGTAATTTTCTCAGGGATAATATGCCCAAATTTGTGCTCTGGAATTCATAACAATAGATTTTATTCCTTTTCTCACCCGATTCTTTGTTAGCGTCTTAAAAGAAAGAAAAAAAGAAAGCCTTGAAGTCTTTGTATGATGGGAAAAACAGGCTATAGAAATGTCTTCAAATTTGCTCAAATTTGAATGGGGGAGTGGGGCAACACTATTAATCTGTAATAATCACGAATGAAAAAGGCAATTTACTCTCACAAAAATCTCCCTTCCGATAGGCCAAAACCTTGGTTGCCATACGTTTCACAGGGTCACTTTGCTTTCAACCCCACCCTGTTTGTAATTGAAGGTCCAACAATGGGTCATGTTTGGGCAAAGACTGGCCCCCCCATATCTACCCCCAATGGGTCTGATCTCCGTGTTGAACCCCCGATTGTAGGTTTTTCCACACCCTGGAGGTGCGAAAGAAATTGTAAGCGCCTCCTTAAGTATTAGAAGGGACTCGGCATGCATGTCGTGGATTCCGTTGTGAGAACGGGTTCGGACCATTTAGTCTGAGGTGTGCTTGCGGATGTTATCTTTTCGTTTTTCACTCTTTTTAAAAACTTTTCCCCTTACTTGAAGATACGAACACCAACCAAGACTGTCTGACCACAATAGACATACCTTCAAGTGCAAACCACAAATTTGATCCGCTTTTTTTTCTCTCCCCTTTTTTTCTTCAGTTTTCAAGGTATATTGGTCCCTAACTGTTTGCGTAAATATTAGTACATCCTATTTTCTTGGGATTAGTTTCAATTAGGCTTGGGGGGGGGGGGGGGGGCTTTGCAAAATTTTGAAAGAAAACAAAAAACGAAAGGTCATTGATTAGCATTTCCTCTACGATGGTTTTAGAAATAGAAAGAGACGATGGAGTTTGTACAGACTAATAGCTACTAGAATAATAATCTCCCTTGATCTACATGTAGCTATGAATTATTTTTATTTTTACTCCTTTTTTTCCCCTTTTCCAGCTTTGTAATTGCTTTGGATATTAATAAACAATCTTTATTTTAGTCTTTTTTGTTTTCAATAATGAAAGGGATTTCAGAAAAAAATCAAAGCAATTTCATATAAACAGTGGCTTCTCCCTCGTTTCTTGTGACTTTTTTTTTCTGTATTTGATATAGGATTAGTATGATCGTTTGAAGTTGAGAATGTTATCATTCATAAAAAAAGAGGATTTCAGAAATGCAAAAATTAATATAAATTCAATGTTGAAATGCAATAATATTCCATTTTCATGCATCTTTGGTGCTTTAGAAGATTAACTTTGATGGTTTGAAATTTAGATTAAAGGGAAATTTAGATAAAAACTGCAACTGTTAATTGTCAATGAATAATAAGATTTTCCACTCAGCAGATTCTCAATTTGTAGATTTATCGCCTCTAGGACTAAGTGCACAGTTTTAGATTGTGAGAATCAGCGATTCTTTCCGAAATAGCTTTTATTCTGATGCGGTTTACTAACAGGGAAACCAAAAGGGTCGTTGAGAGAGCATACTACTGTACAGTGTACATCCTCAATGAGTTGAGATGACAGAGCAGTTGTGAATCGCTTTTCCGAAAGCGATTTGCTCGCCAAAACCTGTTTTGATCAGCAAGTGCGATTTTGGGTTGATGCCACATAATTGTGTAGGAAACGGGTCAGGAAATCAGAGGGGTGAAATGGCTAACCCGTGAAATCTTCCCGCTTGTCTTGTATCTATGTTTGGCTATCACGATCATAGCTGTTATTGCCTGCTTGAGCTGGCCCTGGCCCCGTTGAGCTGGCCCTCTTAACCTAAAAGAGCCCCTGAAAGTCATAAAAGAGCCCCTGTAAATTGCAAGATCTATAGCGTTCAATGCAAACATAATTTAGAGTGTCATATGCAGGCAAGCTTGAAAAGTAGCCCCCCGAAAAATAAATATTGATTTTTTCCCTGAATGACACTGCCATAAAAGCTCAGGAAGGAAACTATATTATCAGGTATAATGCACCTCTCTTCCGCCAGTACATCCTCGTTGGATTTCCTTAGAACTATCCTATCAAATTGCTGCATGATGACACGCAATCGCATTTAATCACCTCTTATTCGTGGAAAATTAAAATCCTGTTTTGCATCATAAATCATAATCCTCCAAACAAGGATGTAAATCATGGTTGAAATATTTTATAAACAAAAATAAACTCTACTTTGATATTCATACCAAAATAATGCAACTATCAACTGGGAATTTAGTGCCTGATGTCACTAACTCGTAATAAATCACAAACTCCTTTGATATCATATAAACACAGTTCCACTAAAATGTGAACCTAGGCTGCATCTCTCTGATGGTGATGTGACCGGCTATAGCAAAACCCTGCACTTGACGGTAAAAATCGAAATGTAGATTTTCATACCAATAGAAAGGCCTCGTCACAAGCTTTCATTTGATGCTTTGTTCCATCAATTTGGTCAATAATTAGCGAAGATATGATCGTTTCAATTTTACAATCATAGGTCTTTTACACGCATTATGGGAACTTAAAATGCCCATTTATTAAAAAAATGAATTACCGACAAGTGCAGGGTTTTGCTATAGCCGGTCACAAATAGTGGTCCCAGACATAAATAATCATTATTGGTTGGACATATCTGTAAAAAAGCAAATAACAAACCAAATTTTACACAATTTAAAGTTATAATACTTTTGTTTTAAACCCATTCTCTTAGAGATTTTGAAATTCCCATAGACTTTGTACATAGACTACTCAGTTCCCGTAAGCAAGGGGTTAAGTGAGTCTATTTGTCTCTCCTCACCACCTGCGTGAGAACAGAAAAGTCCTACACTGTGCGATAGGCAGGTCTATTTCAGCTAACCTTGACTTCCAACTTCTGACAAGGCACTATAAGTGGAAAGAACTACCTTTTCCGAAATAATCTGAATTTGTGATTTTATATATTTTGAATTTATGATCTTAAAGGGGTAGTTTAGTTTTGGTAGAGAGGGCGCTGCACATCGCAATTTTTTTGTGAGGTAATTAAAAACTGAGTGTCAAATTTGAGAGAACATGCAATTTTAATGGCAGAATAAACTTTATTTGGTCGAAATCGGCCCACAAACGGCTGAAATATCAATAAATGTATCTGATCTTATAATTATTTGGGGCCCAAATAATTAACGGTTTTTTCAAAAAATTCAAAAAATGCTTCCACTTTCTCAAAAAATTTCGAAAGTGTTATTTAAGTAGTTGTTGATGTTCTCTCTATAAAATCAATCTGGTAATAAAACATCACATGCATTATTGTCTATGGAAAATGGTTGAAACTGACGCCTTTAAAAAAGCGCCCTCTCGTGATCAAAATGGCTCTTTTTGAATGATAACATGCTTTTTACTTAGTCATTTTGCAAGTTTGTATACTTTTCGAGCATAGTGGAGTTATTACTATTAGTTTTGAAGGTTATTGTCCAGGTTTGGTTACTAAAGTTCAGCCTTACAAAAACTAAACTACCCCTTTAATGTATACGAATAAGAACAACAAAAGCAGCAACAGCAGTAACAACATAGAGAACAACAACAACAACAATACAATGATACAACATAACAATGACATCCACAACTGTAAAACAATAACGTGACACAATTTTGTTTTCTTCCATAGAGGTTTAATACTCGTACGATGACAATCCATGACTAAACAACGATGTACTGCATGCAAATCTTTTTCCATTGAATTAGATGACGTATTGTTTACAGGGGGGGGGGGGCTGTTCAGCGATTTTCCACCGGCTCTGTTGAGAACTTCAGGGAATAGATAAAATGGCCATGAGAACCCTGACGGAGTATAGTTAAAAAATGATCCACGTTTTAGCTTTCAAAATAATAAAACAAAAATAAGAGAGAAGAAGAAAATGGGTTATCTAATCTCGCAGCGGATGTTGTTCAGGATATGATGATGTTTGGTTGAACCCATTGACGGTTGAACAAAAAAAGATTTTGCCTTAACCCATTCAGGACTGTTACCAAAAATATTTGGGCTCGGGTCTATATGTAGAATGCACTTAGTCTTGAATGGGTTAAAATTAACAAAATCATTTTCTGTTTCATTCTTTCACTCCCTTTATATGTTTATGGGGACGTGTGCATCAGTACTCTTTCTCTTCTCTATTGCCGATGGATAAACTCCAAACCGTCATATCTTGTAAACTTTAGCCTGATATTTCACTTGCACAGTATTTAGTGGGTTAAAACATAAAAACTATGTTCTGTTTGACTATTTGTGCCCTTATGGGGAAAGTGCGCATGAGTACTCTTTCTCTTCTCTATTGCCTATACTCCAAAACCGACCATGATATCTCGGGCGCGAGGCCTCGGCGGGTTAAAAACGATGCTCCACTTGGTTCCCTCGTGGGGAAGTACGCATCATGCTCTTTTCTGGGGGGTTTATCTCCCTTTGCGGAAGTGTGTATCATGCTATGTTGGGTCCCTAATGTTTACGTTGCCATGATGACGCATGCTTGCAGCGCAGCCTGAAAATAATCGTGAGGTGTGCGTTTGCGGCACACACTCATCAAATGCAAAGTAGTAAACAAGAGTTCTTTCGCTTTTTTTTTTTTTTACTGGTTTCTTGCGAGAAAGAGTTCACCTCTCAATGGCCCCTAAATTACATTTTTATAGGAACTGTCAATCATGTAAAATTTCACTCCTTTTAGTGATAAAAGCTGTGAAAATGGATTAGGCTTTCTATATTGAAAAATACAAGATTTTCACATACTGCCATGGTCAGTTATAATATCTGAGTAATATATGACTTTCAGGCCAGTTTCGAGGACTGAATAGTTGCTCTCCTTAAAAAATCAGCATCAACCTAATGGATGTTAAAAAATAGAAATGATGAACAAAAAAAGATCTCATCTGTGTGACCCATCTTGCTACCCCTGTGAGAAAACAAAATTTACCCCCTTTTAACCTGCTTGTTATTGGAGAAAGGGTCATTGTGAAGAATCTTGTTTTTCAGATAACCTGACTCTGCCCCTTAGCTCTAGTTTTCAGCGCAAAAAGGTGTAATTTAACATAGGTTGATAGAAAAAGAAATAAGGTGCAGTTAGGAAAATCAACACCGCCAAAGGTGTATTTTTGAACTTTGATCAGAAAACTATTTATACGATAATAAAACCCTGAAGCTTTTAGGCGAGGAAGATTGAACCTGACAAATTGTTCAACACCGGTGTGGGTCTAGGGAAAAATTCAAAAAAAGTTCCCCTAATTCGGGTCAATAGGAAAATTATAGGAGCTTTCAACAAAATCAACATCCCCCAAGGTGGACGTGGATTGGAAAACCACCCAAGAAACTTTGATGCCTAGCACCCCAACTTTTACTTTTTAGTGAACAAAAAACTTGATCTCCCCCTTAACACTGGTTTTCAGCAAGACAGGAGTCTAGGGAAAATTCGAAAAAGTTCCCCTAATTTGGGTCAATAGGAAAATAATAGTGCGCTTTCAACAAAATCAACATCCCCCAAGGTGGATGTTGGGGGCTGTCATGTCACGCGGGAGGATCAGCTTCCAAATGCACTTTTAACGATTCGGTGGATTTGATCCAACCTAAACAACATAGCGAGCATTCATGCCTCCGTGACTCGAAACTTGGTCCCTTGGAATTTGTACTGTTCCCGTTTTCTTTAACCCTCTGAAAATGATTTGATCCAAGGCGAACAACATATATAGCAAGCATTCATGCCTAGGTGACTTAACAGGAGTTTCTGTTCAGGTTTTTGTTAACCCCTTGATCCAAGGCGAACAATGTCATCAGCCAGCATTGATTCATGCCTGGTTGACTTGAAACTTGGCAACCAGGAATTTTCTGTTCCGGTTTTCATTAACCCTTCAAAAACAATTTGATCTGCAAGGCGAATAACACAGCGAGCATTCATGCCTAGGTGACTCGAAACTTGTCCAGGCTCAGGATTTGTATGTTTCTGCTTTGTTTTACCCTTTGTCTAGATTTTATTTGGTATGGCATGCCTCCTTTTACTGATGTGGTGTTTTTTAAAAATGGTTTTACTAATTTTACATGTATGTATCCTGTGAAAATTATTTAATTTCAGTATAATGTTCAATCCTCCATAGATCCTCCAATCCAAGATAATCTATACCTGGACCCAGGTCCAAGATTATCTAAGCCTTCTCCCTGGATCCCAGTCCAAGATAATCTCTGGTATTTTGTTCTCCCTGAACACAGTCCTAGATATTCTAGGGTATTTTGTTCTCCCTGGACATCAGTTGAAGATTATTTCCAGCATTTTATTCTTTCTGGGCCCCATGTCCAAGATCATCTCTAGTATTTTATTCTCCCTGAATACAGTCCAAAAGTTTTTTGAGTATGTTATCCTCCTGGACCCAAGTCCAAGATTATCTCTTGTATTTTATTCTCACTGGACCTCGGTCCAAGATTATCTCTAGCTCAGTCCTCCAAGGGTTAAAGTCTATCCTCTTCCAAAAAGATGATGTGAACTTGACATTTGGCAACGATGGAGTTTTAGCGAGAGAGAAATAATAAGAGAACATCAAGTAGATAGTAAAAAGTGTGCAAAAAAGAGAAAGCGATAAATAAAGAAGGAGATGGAGAAAGGGAGAGAAAGAGAAAGTGAAAAAACCACTTGGGCCAGGTCCAGGGTAGGCTAGAATTACATCCCTGCTAATAGACCCGTGGAAATCTAATCGTCATGGGAACCCGTGCAAACGTACAACGGTAGCTCTCTGTTTAGGTGGTGACAGATCGGGCCCGGCGGAGCTATTACGGAGCTGTCATTTGCGGTCATGTTCAAGACCAAGTACCATACTTCTATCTTTCTCTCTCCCTCTCTCATCCTCCTTTCTCTTCTCTTCCGCTGAATATTTGTCTTCTTTTCTCCTCCTTTCAACTTTCTTTTCTATGTCTCTCTCTTTCTTTCTCCTTCAATAATGTTCTCTTTCTCTCTCTTCAGTTGTTATTGGCCCATTCTCTGTCTTCCTAAATGTTTTCTTTTTCATCTCTTCTTTCTCCCCTCTCTCTTTTCTATTCCACCTCTTTCTCATCATCCGTCGCTCTTCCCTTCCCCACTCTCTTTCTCAGGACTACTCTTTTCAGAACGAATAAACTTTTTCTCAATTTTTCTCACTTTCACTTTATCTTTCTCTCTTTCACTTTATCTTTCTCTCACATTTATTCTTCCTAAATATTTCTTCATAGTTTGTATTTCTGTATTCCCCTAACCCTGTCCCCATTTCTCCCTTCCCCCTCTCTCTCTCTCTCTCTCGTGATCTTTCATTTACTTTACTTTTCTCTCTCACTTTCCTAATTTCATTTATTTCTCTATTATTCTGCCACCCTGTCCCTGTCTTTCTTTCTCCCCTTCTCTCTCTCTCGTGAAGGGGTCTCGCGGAAAAACGAATTGACAGGAGCGACCATGGGGACCCTAACGATGAATCAACTTCTGAGATGTCATGTTTTGACGATTATTAGGACATTTGATATCGCAATGATTTGTGTACGATTTGTGCGGCCATTTGATATCCCAGTAATTTGTGTACAATTTGTGCAGCCAGATTGGATTTGCATGCTGATCAATCTGGGACGGGTGTTATACATTGAGAGCAATGATTTAGAGAGACTTTTGATTTCACTTTGCTGAAAAAGGGAGAGAAAATGAATCATAGGCCATCGTGATAAAAATTGACTTTCACAAGTGAAAATCATGTTCAATAAGAACATTCTCATCGAAAATAATATCGCTAGTGATATTCGTTTGTCTCGCAATGTATGGTCAACAAGGAATCTAAAAGATCATGACGTTTCGTGCGCCGCTGCATCTTTTAGATTCCTTGTTGACCATACATTGCGAGACAAACGAATATCACTAGCGATATTATTTTCGATACTATATCCGCAATGAGTAATATATTTAGCATTAACATTCTCATCGTTTCTATTTTTGAAAGCAATTAAAATTTATCCAGTCATATGAGAACATTCAGAACAATTTAAATTGAGCGACCATTGTTTTGATTTCACTTTCATTTTCAAATTATTAAACCCATTCAAGAATTTTAAGATGGAAATAGAAAGAAAAAGAAAAGTAACAAGGAAGACATTAATGACTTATGTAGAATGTCAGCTATTTTGGAGTTTGGTTGTTTAAATGATTGCGTTTTCCTGTACTAATTGTAGCAATGGGAATTTTTTCTCCCCCAGCCAATTAGTTTTGGCCGCTTTAAAGTAACAAAGGCTTCTACAAAAATATGCTTGTCAAATTGTGATTTTTCTACAAGAATGTAGTAGATTGCCTGCACATGTTGTATGTCATAAGGCCATTTCAACGGATCTAGACATGCGTATATCAAGTCATCGTATTTTTGTATAATTGTGCGGCGAAGCTGGAGCTCGTTATCAAATCTCGGTCGCTCGTGAGTTCGTTCCTATGACAAATGCTTCCAACATCCCTTTCAAACCTAAACTTGGTCGGGATCTGAAACGGTCCAATAAAGTTCTAACTTGATTTTAAGATATAGGACGCTTTCATCAATGATCAGAAAGCCATTTCCTGACATCAAATTATCAAGGGCAAGAATTGGAAGTACTTTGAAAGAAGACTTAACTGCCCTTTCGCATAAAATATCTTCAATGAATGAAAATGAGCAAAGAAAAATAGCTTTGGCCGGGAATTGAACCTGAGACCTACGGATTGCTAGACAGGTGCCCTACCATCGAGCTGCAAATACCCTTGAATGGAATGGTCGAGCACCTGTCTAGCAATCTGGAGGTCTTGGGTTCGATTCCCGGCAAAGCTTTTTTTTTTTGTGCTTATTTTCATCCATTGAAGATAATTTATGTGAAAAGGGCGGTTTAGTCTTCTCTGAAGTACTTCCAATTCTTGCCCTTGATAAGTTGATGTCAGGAAATGGCTTTCTGATCATTAGCGCTGGATCGATGATAGCGTCCTATAAACAGTTCCTCCCAATAATTGGCTCAACATGGGGAGGATGGGTAGTAGGATCATAATAGGATAGTATCTAGGATTATGGAAATGCTTAAAATATCAAAGTATACAATAACGACTTGTTCATATAATGTATCACGATAAAAAAGGTTTAATTCTATCCAATACTTCCTTTCACTTTCTGATCATGAGTGCTGGGTTGATGATAGCGTCCTATAAACAGATCCTCACAATAATTGGCTCAATATGTGGTGGATGGGTGGGGAGCATCATAGGATTTCTAGGATTAGTGAAATGCATGAAATATCAAAGTATACAATAACGACTTGTTAAAATAATGTATCACACACAAAAAAGGTTTTATTCTATTCAAAACTTCCTACAGTTTCTGATCATGAGTGCTGAGTCGATGACAGCGTCCTATAAACAGACTCTCACAATAATTGGCTCAATATGGGGACGATGGGTGGAAAGATCATAGGATATCTATGATTATTGAAATGCGATAGCAACTTGTTCAAACAGTGTATCACATCAATGTTGTTATTCCATTTATTGCTTTATACACCTAATGATCCTGAGTGCTGGATTGATGATAGCGTCCTATAAACAGACTCTCACAATAATTGGCTCAGTATGTGGTGGATGTGTGGGTAGTATCATAGGATATCTAGGATTATCAAAATGCATGAAATATCAAACCATACAAAAGTGTCTTGTTCAAACAATATCACATAAAAAAGGTTTTTAAACTTTTTATTCCATTAAATACTTTCTACTCATATGGTTATTAGTGCTGGGTTGATGATAGCATCCTATAAACAGACTCTCACAATAATTGGCTCAGTATGTGGTGGATGTGTGGGTAGTATCATAGGATATCTAGGATTATCAAAATGCATGAAATATCAAACCATACAAAAGTGTCTTGTTCAAACAATATCACATAAAAAAGGTTTTTAAACTTTTTATTCCATTAAATACTTTCTACTCATATGGTTATTAGTGCTGGGTTGATGATAGCATCCTATAAACAGACTCTCACAATAATTGGCTCAGTATGTGGTGGATGGGCGGGTAGCATCATAGGATATCTAGGATTATCAAAATGCATGAAATATCAAACCATACAAAAGTGTCTTGTTCAAACAATATCACATAAAAAAGGTTTTTAAACTTTTTATTCCATTAAATACTTTCTACTCATATGGTTATTAGTGCTGGGTTGATGATAGCGTCCTATAAACAGACCATCACAATAATTGGCTCAATATGTGGTGGATGGGTGGGTAGCATCATAGGATTTCTAGGATTAGCGAAATGCATGAAATATCAGACCATATAATAACGACAATTTCAAAGGGGGTAACACATTATTCCTTTGAATACTTTCTACTCTTATAATGACCATTAGCGCTGGATTGATGATAGAGATGTAAGCAGATTCTGACAGGCTGACATTAATTAAAATTGCCTCAATACGGAAAGGAAGGGTAGGATGTTTTAATAGGAATGTCATAATGAAATACATAAAAAGGTTCCATAAATTTTCCATTCCAGACATACTATTGACATCCCCTGATCGGATCGTTAACTTTGGAGAACTATACTTGACCAGAAGGATTTATACTTTGCATCCTATGATTATCACTGATATGCATGAAATGTCAAACTGTACAATTCACGATATAGTCAAACAATTTATCATATAAATTGTCATATTCCAAACATACTTTTGAACACATGGATCATTACCCTTTGATTGATATAATTATTGCATTGTTCATGTACAAACCTTGGAATTAATTGGTTCCATATGCCGGGTACTTGGGTAAAGAAAGTTGAGGAATACCAAAATGTCCAGAATATCAAATGGTACAATTGTTGTGACTTGTTCATGTAGTTTATTACATCAATTATGCTTTTATATTTCATTTGATACTTTCTACACATCATGCTCATTAGAGCTACTGGATTGATGATAGCATTCTGTACTGTATTATAAACGGATCCTTGCAAAGGATCAATATTTTGAGAGTTTCAAGAATAAAAAAGAGGTTGTCAAATTAACTAAATGTCTTTATATATTGGGTGAAAATATTAATTTTTTACAGTTAGCAGATGACATCTTTAACAGGCCGAGTGCCAAATTATATTGCAAGAATCAACTTGACCCAATTTTTCAGAAATTAGTTGACATGAATAGCCTTTAATCCCCTGTTCAACTACAATGAATACTAATTAGTGAGAAGTCAAGCACCTGTATATAATTCATTCAACACATGTCTATTAATTGTGTGCTTATCTAGGAACAAATCAATTCATCTAATTTTAAGAGTATTGTAACTAGAGTCAAACAGGGCACTCAAGAATGTTTTGAGATGATGATGATCAGAATGATGAAGAGTCTGGTACATCAATTTCCAAGGGATGCCATTCTTGTTAAGTTTTTGTGGCATCATGTGTGCTACGTATAGATTATAGCTCCCGGGAGAAAACCACCAAGTTCACCGCTCCTTTTATATCGCGTGACAAAAACCGCTACCAACTTCACGTAGTAGTTCACTCTTGATTGAAAACCCGATCGACGATAAGGTACTGCAAAATGAAAATTACTTCCAATTTCACGTAGTACAGCTAGTACTTCGCTCTTTCGAAAAACTTGATGGAAGGCGAGATAAAGTGAAACACATTTCCTTCCCCATCAAAAAAGAAAAAAAGAACAAGATATTAGCTTGTTAGATTTGTGTTGATGTGATTTTCGAGATACAAGTAGCAGGTACGGCTACATTATGTTTTTCATTATATGTTTAACTGGTTAGAGGCAAGTTTGATGAAAAAAAATAAGCACATGTATATTACTAGCACACACAGGTTGCCCCTTCCCTGGGAACGTTGCCTCTTCTCACCCCTCCCCCCCCCCCCCCCCCCCACACCCCCTTTACCTCCCATTTTGGGTGATTCTTTGGCTTTTGTGTGTGTGTGAGTTTGCTCTTGAAATTGGTCTGAAATTGGATAATTCTAGCATATATTATGCAGCTGTCACATTTACTATTTCAAGTTCTTTAATAAAAAATACAGACTTTACTACAAAATACTAGAACAAGTTTATTTTGAGCAAAGGTTTCCCAGCTCAAGCGAACATTTCCCTACACCTTTTCCCCATTTTGGGTGATCATGGCAATTATGCCAGTTTCTGTGGCTTCTTTTTGTTGTGATTTTGAACTTGAAATTGGTCTAAAATTGGATAATTGGGACATATATTCTGCAGCTGTCAAATTTACTTAGATCTTCACAAAATAAATCAGTCTCTAGTCTCTACTATAGACTTACTGAGAAAATATGTTTAAAAGTTTTATATGATAGAGCAATTTTGTTGATGTTAAGGTACAAGGGACCTGTTTCACCAAGTAATACAATTGATTTTTATCCTCAATTTGATTCTTATTCTTTAAATACTAGATTCTGATTGGTTAAAATCAATTTGCACATTAATTTTGGTAGAAACAGAATTTCTAGCCCTTCAGTGAAACAGGCACCAGATGTTTTAATGAAATTGTCTCATCCATATATTGGTACAAATTGGCACACTGATATGATGGAGAATGGCAATAATGGTTGTACCATTAAATGTGGAAATCAAAAATATGTTGTGGAACACCCTCAGAAGTTATGCATTCATTTTTGTTTACAAACCAATATAATGATTTTCATGTATATCATCATATGACACATGTGCCAAAAATCATATTGTACCTGTCAGCAGAAGTGCATTAATTATTCAATGCACTACGCGAGTTAAAGTCATCAAACTAGGCAACAAATTAATAAATGATAGTTTTGCGTGGTGTAATAATTTTGATTTGAGACGAAAATGTGTCCTCAAGTACACTCGCAAGTTATGCATTTTATGATGTCAGAGCTGTGTTGATGTGAAGGCTCATCATACAATATACACACACACACATGTCATGTAACCTTTAGCAGAAATATTTTGATTCAATATAGTACATCTGGAGTTAAAATCATTGTGCACGCTAAAAATAATATTGATAGTAGCTTAACAAGTTTAATTGGGATAACAAAAATGTGACCTCGAGTATCCTCACAAGTTATGTATTCATATTTTCAGAGCCATTATGAGGTGAATTCCTACAACACACACATAAATGTCATGTTCTGTCCTCTAGTCTAGCAGAAATACATTGATTCAAAATACCACATGAGTTAGAATCATCATGGAAGGCAAACATAATATTGATAGTAGCTCTTAGTAGTATTATAACAAGTTCACTTGGGATAAAAAATGTGACCTCGAGTTCCCTCACCAGTTATGCATTCATATTTTCAGGGCCATTATGAGGTGAATTCCTACAGCACACACACATGACTGTCATGTTACCTCTAGCAGAAAATGTGTTATTTATTCAATAGACTGCATGAGTTGAAATCATTTCATGAGCCCAAAATAATATCAATATATTTAGTAACTCGGTGTAGCATAATACATGTTAGTTTGATTAGGATGAAAACCTGACCTCAAGTGCACTTACAAGTTTATGAATTCTTGGACCTTCATGAGGTGAATTCCTACAGCACACACATAAATGTAATGTAACCTTTAGCTAAAATACATTGATTCTATTGACTACATCATGAGTTAAAATCATCATGCAAGCTAAAAATAATATTGATATAGCAGCCTTATGTAAATTCAATTGGGATGAAAAATTGACCTTTAATGCCCTCAAAAGTTAAACAAGATTGCATATATGATTTAAACTCACCATACAGCACACCAATAAATGTCCTGTACCCTTTTATTGCAGAAATGCATTCATTATGTAATATACAACATGAGTTAAAAATAATCATACTAGACCAAAGTCAAAGATAATGTTAATGATTGGCGACAAAGCGCAACCATTTTGGTTGAAGAAAACATGACCTCCAGTACCCTAGCAAATGTGCATTTATTATTTAAGATACTTTATGAGTTCATATCATCATGAAATGGCTTTTTGTGCATTTAACACAAATGTACAATTTAATGCATTCATTATTCTAAAAATTGCATGTGCAAAAATCATTATACAGTGGGGGAAAGCATATTTAGTACCTTTAACTGAATTGTGTCTTTTATTCAGGCGACCGACCATTGACATCATGAAACGGCGAGCTAATTGCCCGGGCTTAATGATCTGTGTAATTGCCAATCCTAAATTACCTTTAATTTCATTTCGAGTTGTAAATTGGTGTTCTTTGTTGCTCCAATTGTGTTTGGTAATAAATGCGCATGATTTTTTTTTGTGAAGAATATGTTGCGGTTTCTTTCACGCTAGTCTAGTTAGCTTTGTTGTTATGTTTCTCTGCCCATATTTAACAGGGTTCAATTAATGTTTGTACATAATGGGCCATTCGGGGATATGATTTGGGGTAGTGCCAAAGAATTAATAAGATTGGAAAATCTGGACAAATTTTTGGAATATACTGCCTAAGTAGTTAATTTTTGTTGCAATTATGGAAAAAGTGATCCACTATATAAACTACATAATATTTCAAAGGTGCTGAAAATATTTCTTTCCCCCCCCCCCCCCCCCCATTTTTAAACAAGTTGATTATTGTCTTTGTTTATTATTGCAGTGCTAGTTCCTATCTGCATTATTCTTCATATCAGTGACCAATTCTGATGTACAATCTCAGATTTCTATAACTCTTCTTGCGGAGCAGTGGAAGATTAAACTATTTATTGCTTCCCTTAAATAAATGCTTTAGAAGCTTGTTTATTTTGTTTACGATTTATTTATCTTCTTTAAATTCTTGCAGTTCTGTCCCTTCCTCCTGATCATATTGGAGAGTCCGACTTTGATGTTCCAACGAGGCTTGTATTATGATGAAATACCTATTTTCAGCCGATATATTTTAAATCAATGTTTATTTTCTTTTATTCTTGCAGCACTGGTCCCGTCCGCGGTCCTGTTCATATTGGAGAGTCCGACTTATATAGCGATCTATACATATATTTAAAAGCAAATCAATGATGTTTTTTATTATTCTTGCAGCACTGGTCCCGTCCGTGGTCCTGTTCATATTGGAGAGTCCGACGTTGATGTTCCAGACGAGGCATCTTTTGCGATGACGAAACCATCAAATACCTATTTTCAGCTGATTTTCAATGATTATTTTCTTTTATTCTTGCAGCATTGGTCCCGTCCGTGGTCCTGTTCATATTGGAGAGTCCGACTTTGATGTTCCAGCGAGGCTTCTACTGCGATGACGAAACCATCAAATATCCCTATAAAGAGGACACAGTCAGCGTAGGGGTCCTCGTATCAGTGGGAGGCTTGGTACCGTGCGCCACGGTAAGTCACCTTTTATTCTTTGATTTAAGATATTTTATTCCAAATTATTGATTTTTCAAATAAATTTTCACCATTTTGGAGGGAAAATGTTCATTTTAAAATTCTTAGGGTAGATCTAATTTTGCGGGTTTGAAGAGTACCTGATGACCAAAAAAAATAATGATGAGCCTCAGAATAGGGTGCCTATTAGAGAGAAACTTAAATACTATTTAAGTCACCACCACCAAAAATAAGGAAAAGTAGTGGAAAATACATCACAATACTAACAAAAGTGATTTCACCAGTAAAACCAGCGAGGTGGGAGGATGTAAAACTATGTCAAGCTAAACGAATCTAATATTCTGAGGAAGGGTCAGCGGAAATTAGAACGGTGATATATAAATAACAAAGTTGATTTTAACAAAACGATGTAAAACTTAAAATAACTCTTCTAATTTGAGGAAGGGTCAGAAATTAAGAATGTCCATATATGGTCGTGCACGCAACAATGACCCAATGTGACTCAATTTGTTTTTGTGTGAGTCCCAAGCTGCGTTTCGCTGCAGCTGCTGATGGCCGTTTGGTCCCGTGGCACTGACATGTCACGGGTAATTGATATCATCACAAACATCACAACAGTAGCGCTACCGAGCTTCTCTTTATAGCATCTTGAAGATGCCATTCTTTTATAGAAATGTACAATGTCATATAGAGTTACTAGAGACTAGGGTGGTCAATTTTCTTAACCCCTTGCTTACAGAAACCTGGTGGGCTATTTACAAAACAAATTTACTATAGATAGGAATTTTAGAAAAGAAAGTTCTTCTGTGACATTGATTTTAGTCTTTAACTTTTAAAAGGATCGGTTGCAAATTGGAAATATAAGCTGGAATAAGTTTGTTCTGATTTAATTTGTATACTTTGTTTTTTTGTAATTAAAATTAATTAATGTCTAATTTAATTTATATAATTTTTCTCTATTGCTGTGATAAGAAAACTCGTCACCTGATTATATAGCTCATTTTGTCAATTTGATGCACAGTACTTTGACAAATCATTTTTTTTAAGTAGCTGTTTATTCCATCTTTCTTGCACTGACTTTATCAGTTGAAAATACAAATATATTGAGAAAAAAAAGGCAAACAATAGATGAATGAAATTCTTGGAAAACAGTCAGCTGTAAAAGTACACATGTTTTACTGTTAGCTTTCATTTTCATTACTGAAATTATAGTATTCTCTACCAAAAAAAGGGGGAAAATCCTAAAATTACCCTCAAAAGCTTTTCAATCTTTTCATCCAATAGCCTATTATTAGCACCAGACGAAATTACTGAATGACAGAGATTTTGTGCGGTGGCCGCCGAGGCGCTCCAATAGCATTCAAGCGAGCTCTGTGACCACTTAACCAGCGTGTTTATGTTGGCATTATGTCAATCCGCCTTTTTTTTACAGCAAAATTACAAAAATAATATTGCTAGTAGTAGTGGCCGCCCTATGAATAGGGGAGCACTTTTAAGCCGGCGGTGTCCCTTTGGGTAATCTCTGCCCGTGTTCCGACAGTCCGCCCGATGTCCCGCTTAATCAGGGCGCGCTGCCGACCCATTTATTTCCCCCTCTCCCTTCACGGTCTTGGCAGCCGATTTAGAACGGTTAGCTGGCTACTGCCCCTGCTGTTGGGCAGCTAGCACAGAGAAGCGGTTAGTTGTTAATTCATCCTGTCGGCTGCCACAATTTTTTCACCTCTTTTTTTTCTGTGCATAAATTGCGTGTGAGCGGAATGAAAACAAAAAAGTTGTTTTGCCCGATCACTCACGTGGAACACAGGGCTGGTGCTGGTGTGGTAGTTTGTTCATTCATAAAAAATAGCAAAGCGTAGTAAAATGTTCATTATGGAATTAAAAAGAAGAAAAAACCAGCAGTTTCTAAGAAGCTTGTTCCTGTGCTTTGATTCAAGATTTATTTTGAAATAAATGAAGGAAAACACACGTTGTTAATTTTGAAAATGAATACATTTCTATAAATTTAGAAAATTTACCATGTGTTTTTTGGAGTGCATGAAGACATAATCCATTTTTTAAAATTGTAAACTGATAAAGCTATGTTTGATTATGACCATTTAAAGTCCAGCATTCAAAATAAAAATTCATGCTGATTTTGAAATGATTCAAAATTGTATATTTTGATTTCTTAAAGAATATATTTTTGTGAAAGAGAAGGCTATCAAAACCATCTCTTTTACTTTCTTCTCTTTAGAATACTTACCTTTCCTTGGGAATAAATTTGAAGCTGAATAAATAGGAAGATCTCGTAGATAAATATTAAAGAACACAGTACGTAGGCTAAAAAGAATGGTACAGTTTTTATTTTATTGGAGTTACCTTGCTTGGTAGGAGAAATGAAATCTATGAAGTGAATGAATTGGGATTTATTGATATGTACTTGAAGGCAATCAGTGAATTAAATTGGATTCAAGGATAGTCTCATTTTGGGCGCAGATTTAAATTCAAAGACAGACAATGCAGTACAAGAAGGTAAACATACATGTGTATTGATCAGGGACTACTTTCAACCCATTCATGCAGGACTGGTGCTAATATAGTGGTGAAGTGTGATGTCATAAATGATGTCATAAACATTTTTTTTTGAATTTTCAAATTTAGACTTCATTTTCAGAAAGAGCATAACAAATAATGTCCAAATACTGAAAATAAAAGGTATAGGTTACGTATTGGCTGAGATATGCCCATCCAAATGATTTTTTTTGTCAATAGGCAATCAGTGTTATAGTGCACTGGTTCATAAATTTATGAACCAGTGCACTATAACACTGATTGCCCATTGAAGTAAAATTCATTCGGATGGGCATATCTCAGCCACTACGTAACCTATACCTTTTATTTTCAGTATTTGGACATTATTTGTTATGCTCTTTCTGAAAATGAAGTCCAAATTTTAAAATTCGAAAAAAGTGTTTTTATGACGTCATGGCTTAAATGTATTGGGAATGCAATGTTCAATAGTAATGAACAGGTATTTAAGTAAAGATTCAATGACGATGTGTGCTTGGTAAAAGACTATTGTATGTGAGGGACAAAGTTTTAAAGGGGTAGTTTAGTTTTGGTAGAGAGGGCGCTGCACATCACAATTTTTTTGTGAGGTAATGAAAAACTGAGTGTCGAATTTGAGAGAACATGCAATTTTAATGGCAGAATAAACTTTATTTGGTCCAAATCGACCCAGAAACGGCTGAAATATCAATAAATATATCTGATCAAATAATTATTTGGGGCCCAAATAATTATATGATTTTTAGAAAAAAAAAAAAAAATGCTTGCACTTTTTCAAAAATGTTCAAAAGCGTTTTTAAAATAGTTGTTGATGATCTCTCTATTTAATCATTATATCAATAAAACATCACATGCATAATTTTGTATGAAAAATGGTTGAAACCAATGCCTTTTTTAAAAGCGCCCTCTTGTGCTTTAATGGCTCTTTTTGAATGATAACAGGCTTTTTACTTACCGTATTTGTCGGTGTATTAATGGTTTTCCCGATGGAATTACCGGCAAAAAGGGGGGTGCGGTTTGTACACGGAGATGGGAAAATTGCACGAAAATCCCCACTAGCACAACACAGCATGAAGCACTATGCATGGGACTGTAGTGAACAAACAAAGACAAACGGAAGACAAACAAAGACAAAACAAAACATGAATCAAATCAGAGATGAAAAAACTGTACCTTGATATGTTTATTCCTTCTTACAAGTTCAGATTTGGTTCAATCTACATTTGCAAGTGGTGGGGAAATTTGACTGAAATTAGCGATCAATCACTATAGGATGATCGCTAATTTCAGTCAAATCGCGTCTGCACGCTTTTTTTCCCCACCACTTGCAACGGTACGATCGCAATTTTTCATCTCCAAAAAGAGCTTCAAATTTACTATTTTCGAGGGTAGATTGAACCAAATCTGAACTTGTAAGAAGGAATAAACATATCAAGGTACAGTTTTTTCATCTCTGATTTGATTCATGTTTTGTCTTTGTTTGTCTTCCGTTTGTCTTCATTTGTTCACTACAGTCCCATGCATACTGTTCCGTATTTTGTTTTCTGTTAAGCTCAAAAAATGTTATAAATTACGGATTGATCGGGGAAGGGGCTCATAATTTCCTTAATTTGCTTCAGAGACTTCAGTAAATTGAAGTATATTTCATAGACCAAAACTCTCTGGAAAAGAAGAATGTTTTTTCTTACTCTCGGCGCATTTTGACCATCCAAAAATCGAAAATTATACTATCAAATTTTTTTTTTTTTTTTCATGGAAAACCCCCCAAAGTTAGGGATGCGGTTAATACATCGGAGCGGGTAATACACCGACAAATACGGTAGTCGTTTGTAATTTTGTATACCTTTCGAGCATGGTGGAGTTATAACTATTAGTTTATAATGTTACTGTGCAGGTTTTGGCTACTAAAGTTCAGCCTTACCAAAACTAAATTACCCCTTTAACTAGATATTAAGAATGGACAGCTTAATAAAAGATGGCGAAATGCATTTAATTTGCATGATGCAATGACAATTTTGATAAAAAGATTACAGTGCTTTCTACAAATTAATTAAAGACTCTTGCATATCATTTTACAAATTTAATGGATTTTAAAAATTAGGGAGAAAATTAATACCAGGGAAACTGTTATAATTCTTAATTGCTGTTTCAATTTGGAGAGAAAAATTACATCAACAACAAAAGATGACTTAACAGTGCCACCATGGAGTTGCCTACCAGGGACAATTCTGATCCCAATGTTGAGATTATAATTCAAGTTGAAAATCCAAAAATTGCTGAATATCTCTAACCATCTCTGACCAGGCACAAATACAGCGCTAAGTCTGGAGCCAAGGCCAGATGCATCCAGGGTCCTGCATAACAACAGCAACAACAACAATCTGAGTAACTCACTCAGTATTAAAAAAGTGGATTTGTCATCAGCCCATTACAGGGCCTTGTCAGCGGGCAGATGTTGTGGTCCTCCAAACATCCATCCCCTGCGATTTCTGCAGGATTTACCGGCTACCAAAGGATCAGCATGCTTAGCTTACTACCCGTTGTCATTCCCCCCTACATAGGCCTTCTACAACTTCCGCACCTAGATCCCCAGTTTAGTCCCAGTCAATGACGGCTTTTGTCATGATTTTGATTTTGACAGCCGCTAGTGTTGTCAGTCAACATAGTCCTCCAAGGTTTGGGTGATTACCCCCTTTCTAAGGGGTCCGCACGCTTAGCATGCTTTAGTTTGCAATCCTTGCTACTACTTCTGCATAGGCCTACTACTATTTTTGCCCCTCCCTCTATCCCAGTCAATGATTGCTTTTGGCATGATTATTTTAAATTTTTGACAGCCACTAGTGTTCTCAGTCAACAGATGCTGTCCTCTAACATTTGCCTGATTACCCCCCTACTAAGCCTGGGTTCCACTTGCTTAGATTGCTATCCTATAGTAGCCTACTTACTACTTGCTGTAGTTTGTCCTTCACAGTTTGCCTGAACTTAACTTGCTCCCCCTTTGCTACTACTTCTACAAGGCCTCTAGGCCTCCTACTACTTCCAAATCTTCCTATAACATATTTATATCTATTTCCAGTCAATGACTGCTTTGATTATGGTTTTGACAGCCCCTAGTTTTGTCAATCAACAGATGCTTTAGTATGTCCCAGCACTGGTATGTTCTCTAAAGTTTGCCTTATTACCCCCTTCTAAGGGGTCCACTTGCTTAGCGCGCTACCCTAGTATCCTTGCTACTACTTGCTGTAGTTTGTCCTCCAAAGTTTACCCCAGCTTAACCTGCTCCCCTTTGCTACTACTTCTACTAGCTAGGCCTATAGGCCTCCTACTACTTCCAAAGCTTCCTCTTACATATTTATTTCCAGTCAATGGCTGGTTTGATCAAGATTTTGATTTTGACAGCCGCTAATGTTGTCAGTCAGCAGATGCTGTAGTATGTCATCCAAAGTTTGCCCGATTTACCCCCTACCAAGGGGTCTGCTTGTTTAGCGCTCAGCTCAGCTTGCAATCCTTGCTACTACTTCTACGTAGGCCTACAACTATTTCCATCCCTATATTCCCAGTTTGTCCCAGCATAGCCCTATGGTCCCAGTCAAGGGCTGGTTTGATCATGATTTTGATTTTTGACAGCCACTCATGTTGTCAGTCAACACATGCTGTAGTATGTCCTCCAAAGTTTTCCTGATTACCCCCTTCTAAGAGGTACGCTTGCTTAAGCATACTTAACATGCTTTACCCAGAGAGGTGGGTCTTCCCACCACTCTGCTTCACCTTACTCCTTTTGCTACTACTTATACATGGGCCTAGGGGCCTCCTGCTACTTCTGATTCTCCCTCTTGCAAATATTTTCATTCAATGGCTTCTTTAATCATGATTTTGACAGCTATGATATAAGCGTTGTAAGACGGGAGCTATGTCCTCCAAACTTCGATCCTTTGCGATTTCTGCCAAATGTATGTGCTATCATAGCCTAGGATCTGCTACCATTGATACCGCTTCTTTCTGCTAGTACCTCACAATTATATTTCTAGTCAGTAGCAGCTATGATCATGGTATTGACAGCTATTAATGTTGTAAGAAGGGAGATTTTTAAATCCTCCAAACTTCAATCCTCTGCAATTTCTGCCAAATGTTTGTTTAGGGTCTGCCATCATTGCTACCGCTTCTGTACTGCTACTACTTCTTCTGGCTCTCACTCATGATTATATTCCAAGTCAATGGCTGCTTTGATTACCGCTTCTACTACTTCCGTCTCCACCTCTCGATTTATTCCTAGTCAATGGTGTATAATATTCTGCTTCAGCTAATATATCAAAGTTGATCGAAAGTGAATTGGAAGACCTGAAACTAGATCATTAGCAATATATGAGTAAGTTTGCAAAAGAGGTGGGCGGCTGGCCTATAAGATTTGTTTGCTGAAGTTTGTCAAATGATTAATCATCACACATGTATGGTTTTATAAATCATTTTTATAATGAGGCCAATATTCTGATTGTTCGTGCATCCTCTTTCTTTGTTTCTTTGAGTATGTGTGATATGTGTAGTAATTTTGTTCACGTTTCCGGGTAAGAAATAGGTGTAAGGAATAATTTGAACCTCATAAAAAATCTTTGACCTTGCCTTTCATAAAGTGGTATCAGAATTGAGGTGTCTGAAATAATTTGACCTTAAAAAAAACACCTCGCTCGTTTATGGTAGGTGTTATTAGAATTGAGTGGGGGATTAGACAGGATTTTCTGAAGCGGTGGTGGCGAACGAGCGTGGGGGGGGATCGCGCTTGATGAGCGTGTACTCTACACGAGTTCACAATTGAACTGCGTCATCCGCCTGAATGACTAGGCCAATGAAGTCCTGTAAGTGTGCTGCAGGACATTCCGTTGCAACCAGAATATATTGTTATGCTTTAATTGCAAACAAACCCGTGTATACTTGGCCGTACCTTTCCATTCTCTGAATTACAGTTGTTCTCAATGAAAATCCAGCATCCAACTAAATGACAAACTTAGGCCAACAAAGTCCTATTTTTATATCATAGTTGTTCTGTGGGGCATTCGGTTGCAACCAGAATATATTGTTGTATACTCGGCCAACATTTGTGTAATACTTTGCTGTATGTCTTTCTTTTCTTTGAATTACAGTTATTCTCAGAGTCAGTGAAAATCAAGCATCCCAACTAAATGACAAACTTAGGGCCAACAAAGTCCTATTTATAAATGTTCTGTGGGGCATTCCGTTGCAGCTCGCAAAGTACATTGTTGTACTTGCCAAACATCCGTGTTAAACTTGGTTGTACATTTCCTTTCTTTGAATTACAATTCTCATCTTCTCCATCATATTTTTGTACAACCTTTTTGTGCCCCTCCATGTATTTCCTCCTGTTGTTCGTTCCTTGTTCATTTATTCAACCTGTTCTTCCGTTTCCTGTCATTCATTTTATGATATTTGTTTGTAAAAGTTAGGCTTAAATATTATTTGCATTGTAATACCACATTTACAAGTTCACATATTATGCCAGAAGAGCTTAGTTTAAGTATAATCAACTTAGGACTGAGCCTTAAAAATCAAGTCATGCCAGGTTCTTTGAAAAAATGTAAATTATACCACAATCAGATCTCCAACTGGTAAATCACAACTTTTTTTAGCCTATTTAATTGCGGTGACCAGTATGTCTCCAACCGTCAAATATTGACACAGGCAGAATATATAGAATCGGATCTAGTTCAGCGCTCCGCCTCCCATTCAGCATTACAACTTGTCGTCACGCCTCCGTCATTACGAACGATCGCGCGCTCGACTTTTGCTGAAGGTCGGGACCTGCTTTTGTTTGTCACGATCAATCTCCTTAGCCAGACATCTCAAAACAAGTGCTCGGCCAATATTTGCGTTTGATCGCAAACCCAGCTGGCAGATGGAAGTCACGCACACACAGTTTAGCAAACTTGTTTGGACGTTTACAATGATTACAATGATTGTAGGTAGCGTGATTGATGATGGAAATACCTACATTTTTAAGTTCAATTGTAAATTAGGAAACCTTTTCATTATTTTTTTTTGTTTTGTTAAAAGCGTATTTTGTGCCCCATATTTCTCTTAGATGTTTTATCATTGGGCAATTTGAGAAATATTTTAAAGTTCAATATTAGTAAATTGGGAAGCCTTTTAAATTTGTGTAATATTTTGTCCCTGTGCCCCTTGTTACTCAAGAGGTATTTAAGGCCATTTGACAATGTAGGCAGGGGTGTGGTATGCGCACCTGGATAAAAAGACAGTGTGTCACACTTTATTTTACAACAGGGAGTGTAATGCGAACAAACTGAACAAATTGTCAGTGTCAACACTCGTTACACCGAATGTGAGCACACTATAATGCTACTGGTGCTTCTACCTCTTCTACTACTAATTATTTTGTTCTTTTTATGGACTGAACAGTATCAGATAATTATTGTAATAATATAGTAATCATCGTAGGGGGCGGGGCTCCTGCCTTAGTTCTATGAGTTCTCTTTTGGGAACCTTAAAATCACTAGTTGAAGATGAGAAAGTCTGATATCATATCATATTAAATGTGACTTGTGCAACTGGTCCTACTTTATAAGGTCAGCAATCATACCACTTTACTGGAGCAAAATACAAGGAACCTCTTTTATTTATACTTTCCTCCCTGGTTGTTCATGTTTATATTCCTCTTTAGGGAATCTTAAAACTACCAGTTTAGGATCATCTTGGTCTCATAATGTGCAACACTTGTACAACTGGTCCTACTGACATGACCGGTCAACTATTATGTAAAAATAACAAGGAGCCTCTTTATTTGGTCTACCTAGATTTTGATGTTATCATTCTGGGCCCCGTTGCAGAAAGAGATAAAATCGATCGTAAGTTACGATTGATCGTAAGTCAGAAAATTTACGCGTTTCAACCAATCAGATTTGCGCATCTAGAACACGTGATATGACTTACGCTTAATTGCAACTTACGATCGATTTTATCTCTTTCTGCAACGGGGCCCTGGTCTCATAATATGCAACACTTGTACAACTGGTACCTTTGGCATGACCCTAGTAAGGTCAGGTCTTGTATAATTCTTTATTGGATCAAAATGTAAGGAACCTCTCTATTTGAACTACCTACTTGATTTTTATGTTATTATTTCTCATTGGGGAATCTTAAAATTGCCAATAGAAGGATCATTCTGGTCTCCTTATATGCAACACTTGTTGTACTTGTAGCATGGATGCCAAGCAGGTCCATGCTTGTACAAACTGCATGGTCCTATTGACTTGACCTTAGCTAAGGTCACTCCTCGAACCCCTCTGTGCTGCTCTGTACTTACCAAACTCAAACAGTCTTGAATGGGTTAAAATCACACTTCATGGGGATCATTTTGATGTTCCTCTCCTGATATGCAACATTTGTACCATGGGGTCAGTGTAGGTAGACAGACTGGTCCTACTGACCTGACCTTAGTTAAGGTCACTCCTAGTACTGCTGTTGTCTGGTCTGGTGGGGTCATGGGGGTTCAGAATGACCTGTTGTTGTTGTTGTTGTTTTAGGTTTATTGGCGTTCTTCATTCATTTTGAATATTTACCTCCCTGTGAAATATATAGTCTGTGTTCAAGACTTTAGAAAGTTTGAACTATTACAGCACCTAAACTCCTAAAGCCACATGTCCCCCCCATAGACATTTGTCTACACTTGTACAGACTGGTCCTACTGACTTGACCTCAGCTAAGGTCACTCCTAGCACCCCTCTGGTCTACTCCATAGGGTCATGGGGGTTCAGAATGACCTCCCTATTAAGAGGTAGTCTGTATTCAAGACTGAAAGTTGGTTAAACTACTTACTAGATATACATACAATTAGCAACACTGTAAATTCATTTTAATACTTTTTCTGTGGGGCCCAGTCTAGCAAGTAATATCAAGGCTCCTCCTGTTTGATTGGCCCTATTACCTAAATCTGGTTCCCCCTCCCCCCCCCCCCCCCCAAAAAAAAAGGAGAGAAAACATGAAAAAGATGGTTGACCAGTTTAGTATATTTCTATTTTGCATTTCTGCATATTATACTAGACTTGCAGTTAAAGCTTGACTAAAAGATAGATATGCACACCAGTCTTGAGGTGAAGCTAATATCAAAAGTCTTGAATAAGCATTTTTCATATTTTTCCTTTACATTTTTTTCATATTTTCTTACTTTTCTGTCTGCTCTTGTTGCAATTAAAGAAAGGGCTATGATGTAGTTCATTTGAGAGCAGGAATTTGCTCTCTATTTTGGTTTCATTATCTTCTCCATCATCGGAGAGGATCCAAGAAGGTTTTTCTAAAAAACAAAAATGTCCTACCTGACCCTACTAAAAGTTCTTCGAGAATAATTCAGTCAAATTGCTGTCAAAATTCATCAAAGGGCGGCCAACTCACCTGTAATATTTAGTTAACCTTTTCCCTACTACGATTTGCAATCCCCATAGAATTTGATATAACAGGAACCACCAGGTTCCCATGTGTGCAAAGGGTTAAGCTTTACATGTTTGCCCCAGACATTGGCAGGAGGTTTCAAAAATATGCCCCAACTGACCCCATTAATACCTGTAAGTATGTAAGTTTAAAGGGATCTAGTAACATTGTCAAAATCCACAAAATTTTCTCATATACTCATATATTTTTCTCATATACCTCACTGTATTCGTATTACCAATGGAAGCGTGGAACAGATTTTGATATTTTTATTCAAATTTCCCTTTCGTTAAAAAGATATTTACGATCAAAGCGTTCAGATTTATAATTATCCACTGGAAAGTTATAACTTTTTACAAAGTGTACATTGAGTAGACAATGTACATGCTCCCCTAGCTTCCTGTAGGCAAGGAATTAACTGCCAAAATAGTTGGAATGTTGTTATTCATATCAATATTTCATCAATATTTTTCCTTAGCCCATTGAGGACAGATTATTTTGGGTTTTTAAAACACACATCCTCCGTAGATCCCAGCCCCAGAGTATTTTCTGAGTATTTTCAGGAATGGGTTAATAATTGAGATATAAATGACAGATATAGTTTAATACCCTTCCACATCAGTTATAAATAAACAAAAACAAATATGTGAATGTGCAGAGTCTATGAAGTCAGTCATCAAGGGTAATAATGGTGGGTTTTATAATGGTGGGTTTTATTACTTTTTTGGATGGACAGTACTATTTCAATTGAGCCTTGAGTAGGCACAAATTTGGATGATCAGAGTTTAATAAACCATGGGGTCAATACCCGGTATCATAGCGATGGTTTATCAAAGAGGAAAATACAATGTCATTTTCAGGGGCTACTTTCCAAGCCTGCCTGCATTGAATAGTATTCTCTAGAAATTATTTAGAATATTTTATGATTTGGGGGATCTCTTTTCATAAGTTAACCTTTTTATTACAAACTCTGAAGTCATCGATTTGACCAGACTGTCCTATTCCAGTGAGATATAATTTGAGCCTTCACCCAAAAGATATTTTAGTGATCAAATTTCTTTTAGCTGGACAGTAATATTTCATTGAGCAATATCAAAGCCTTCAATTGGTATGGATTTGGGCAATCAAAGTGTAATAACCACTTGGGTTCAATGGCCGCATCAATGTGCTGGCTGGCTATGGCTGGGGAGAATACATTTTTGATTCGTTGAGCACTACAGTGAAAGCCCACCAGAGTTGAACAAGAATGCTCTCATAACTTTTTTTTTTTAATGAATAAAATGTTTAGCTGTATGATTATTTACAGGGGGTCTCTTTAATGATTTGTTAAATGTTCTGTTACAGTATTTCAGGAGCCTTTTCCCCAAGTATTGAACTTTTTATGATGATTTACAGGTTTTTGTTGTTGTGATTTTCATAGTTCTTGTAGGTATATTTGTACCTCAGTAAATATCTATCTTTATCTCTTTGATATTTGTCTAAAAAACAACAACTAAATAACAGATCTCGGCCTTTGCCTAGGTTATTATATAATTTTTATCATTCTATTGCTCTCAAAGAATATATATAATTAATTTCATGATGTTTCATGTTTTTCTTCCAGATGTTGATATGCGAATGGGCACTCTACCGGTACTTCGTGGCACGGAGCAAGGAGGGTTCACCCTGGCGACCGTACCAGCGCGGCAAACTCTGCTGCGGTACGGTCCACCCCTGGGCGGCGGCACTCTACTCAACGATAGGTCCCTTCATTCTCGGCGCTGGCTTCACGCTGCTCCTCACCGACTCTGCAAAGTACCTGATTGGTCGACTGAGGCCGCACTTCATCGCGGTCTGCAAGCCCGATTGGTCAATGGTGAACTGCACGAACGGGGAGGGATTCCACCAGTACGTTCAGGAGATTCCGTGCATGGGTTCTGATAACCATAAACTCACAGATGCAAGGTGAGGATAGAAAATATGTTGATAATATTCTTTGTTTATTTTCTCCTTTATTTCTTGTCTTGTAAATGATGTTTGTTTGTGAAAGAGTTTTTTTTATATTTGTTAATTTGTTTGTTTGATTGATTATTTTTAAACAAATTGTAAGTGAAGGACATTCTATAAGCATTTCAGCATGAAATAAAAACAAATTTTCAAACTTAAATAAAACATCAATACACAAATGTGTAAACGTAAATAAAACAATGCATACTGTACACTCACACATACCTATACTTTAACATGAACATACATGTACTACATATAAATCAACTTTATTCCAGGTACAATCAGTATTTAGTAACGAGTGGGCAGTGGGTACTTGTTACATAATACCGGTTGTAATTAAAACCATTTCATTTATATTCAATTAAATAGGAAGGCCCCGGATCTCAAGGCTATATTTAGGATTGTCTAATAACTTTCAATTGTACGTGATATTTGGTAGCCTGCACAGAGTATTCTTGTACAACAAACAAATTTATCTTTCCGAACCCATTGCCTATGGGATTGCAAAAGGGGATCGCAAAAGGGATTGCAAAGGGGATTGCAAAATCTAATAGGGAACAGGTTAATTTGAACCACAACTACCACCATCCGAAGATATTTTTAAAGGCAAAACTGCAATAAAAAGGTACTCCTTTAAAGATTTGATATTCTCCATGCAATCATGCATGCTAGTGAACAGCCTAGATGGTTTCAGTTTATAATTTCAGTTAAAAGTTTTTCCCAATAAATCATTTATTTTATTTCGATTTAAATTACATCAGATCGTTTGCTTATGAAGATCGTTCACATATTAACTGTACGATAAAGTAAAATGAGTTATCATTTTCAAGTTCCCTGAAGTGTATTTCATAGATTTTCTCCGTTGACATTTGGAAAAATGTCTATTCCAAATACATCTTATCAAATGAACTGTGGAATAAATTTAAAATGATTTATCATTTCAAATCCCCCAAAGTTTCTCTCTGGCAATTAAAAAAATTGTCTCTAAACTTTCTAAAGATTTAAAAGCTTCATAAAGATTTATAATTCCCAAGTCACCCCAAGTTCGTTCCTTAGTAATATAAAGTTTCATATCTTGGGGCTGTAAATATACTGTTTTCTAGATGAATAATTTCAAAGTCACGAAAACTTTGTTTGCTGGCAATTCTAAATTTCTTTCTTTTGGGGCAGTACATTTACTGTTCCTAGATATATCATTTCAAAGCCATAGGTAATTTGTTCATTGGCAATGTCAAATGTCAAACTTTTCATTCTTGGGGCTGTTGAGACATATAGTGTTCCAAACTTCATAATTAAGAAGTCACGAAAATTTGTTTTAGGTGATCTTCTTGTTTTGCTTGTCAAAGCTATAGTGCTCCAAATATTATCATTTTAAAAAAGTCACCCAAAGTTTGTTCTGATATTTTCTTGTTTTTTCCATTGAAGTTATAACGTCTAGTGTTTCAACTTATAGTTTAGATAAAATGATAATTTCAAAGTCACATGAAATATATATGCTTTGGCTATTTCAAGCTTCTCTACTGGAGCTATAAAAACAAAGAGAATGTTTTCGAATTTATTTTCTTAATGTCACCCTTCGTATAAACATAACGTCAAGTTGAAGGGAGATTGATGAAATTGCAGTTTTAGACAAAAGTTTAGATGTTGTTTGTAAGCTTTTTGCATTGATACCGTAATTTATCATTTCATTGTCACTGATAGTGCAAAAGTCACGTCCAAACAATATTTGTCCATTATGGGCTGCTGGAAACAGTATTTATATATTTGTTCCCCCTTTTTTAAAGAATATTGGGTAGGTGGGAGGATTGGAATTTAACATGATATGATAATGTGATTTTGGTGCAACATGCATTATCCGTTGATTGTACCCAATAATTGTAACTACTACATGGCAACAGCAAATCAGCTTGGAGCATTATAGCCGTCGCCCGTCGCCATAGTAGTCACAATAATTGGACACTTACAACTATTGGAAAAGTTTTATGAATTGGGGCCCGGGCCTGAACGGGTCAAATCAAAAATCAAAGAAGAGAATTGTTTGAAGAATCAGTCTTCCAGAAAGATAACATGAAATTAAGCTGCTGAGGATGATGTGATTTAGTGATTTGGTATAATGTTCATTCTCTGATGACACTGGCCTAAGTGTTTCAGGATCAGTTTCTGATGCCGGGTTTAAATTAAGAACGAAAATAAGGATGGATTTGTTTGAGATTTATCCCTCCAGTACCATCCATCCCGTTTGCTTTAAAGTCTGTCAGAGAAAGTGAAGTTCACCGAAAAGTGTCTTCTTATTTTTTTCTTGAAGAAAATTTTAGAATTCCTCTGGGAAAGCCTGTAAATTTCACGGTGAGGTAAACTACAGTGGTCCTTTTCAAATCTTGTTTTCTACCTTTTACAATAAATATGTTACCTCTTACAATTTTATTCTACGCTTTTCTACTTTCGATATATCACTCGGCACTCTCAAATAAAGATATCATGGCATCTCGGTGCAGGGTGCAGGGATCCATGACAGAAACCGAGATGTCGCTCGCAGGGAGTCGTAACAAATAGTGTAAAGTTCTCGCCTGGGATTTGTAACTGAAACCATTATATATCAGCTACACCCCGGAATTTCAAATAAAAACCCTCCTGCGCACTTTATTGGTATTTATGAATTCTTTTAAAGTTGTAACTCTTCATATAATCGCTATAAACTTGGGAATGAAAAAAAAGAAGAAGGTATCATAGTTCTTTCGAATTCTGAGAAGTATTCTCAAATGAAAACAACATATAAAACTGACAATGTTGTGTTTTTCTGATGCAACGATTTCTCCAAATCTTTTTGCTCGTTTGAGATGGTATGAAAACAGAAAGTATGTGTAGGTTGTAATAGAAACTTTGGAAATATCAGCTGTATACCAGAGAATGTCAAATACAACCTTTTTGTGCACTTTATGGGTATCTATGAATTCATGTAACTCGTCATACTCCCAATTCTGAAACAAAAACAAATTTCACAATTATTTTGCAGCACTTTCTCTCATTTTTTTGCCATTTGAGATTGTATACATAGTAAGTATGGGTTGTAATAGAAACTTTGGCATTTCAGCTGTACCAGAGAAGTTCAAATATTTTCTGTTGCACTATATTAGTTTCTATGAACTCATGTAACTCTGGATATTCCCAATTGGGGAAAAAACAAAACAAAAAACAGCACAATTCTTCCACAACATTTTTGTCAATTTTTGTGCTTATTTCAGATACTATGAAAACAAATAATGTCTGTTGGTCGTGTTTAGAAACTTGAAATTTCAGCTGTACCGAGAATTTCAATACATTTCATTGATTCCTCTTTAATAATAACATTCTTCATCTTCTCATTACTCATTCAAAATCTTATTAGACAGATAATTTAGGGGTGAAAAGAAACAGCCATGGAATTTAGCTGAATGTTTTGCCTCACTGCTGTCCCAAATTACAACGGTGACTTTGTGATATAAAACAAAACATATACCCCAAAACTAATGATGAATCTTTGTTTTGCAAATTCTAAATCAAATTCGTTTGGTTACATGAGCTCTAATTATTAGAATGCACTTGCTCCAATATTTGCAAACATTTCCTTGAAAATGTAACTTCATTACTTCCAATATAGCTGAGGAAATTGTTTTTTAAAATTTAATATATATATATATATGCCTCATTCAGTTCTCGTCTTACATTTGAAATGAAATAAAAAAACAAATCTGTTCCTATATTTAGTTGCATCCATTGCGTTGAATCATGAACTAATAAAAACTCACAGTATATCGGATGTAAAATAGTAATTTTTGTGCAGTTTCACGTGAATTGCATTAATAATTTTCGTCAATCATAAATAATGATGACAGAACTTTACATTTTGAATTTTTCGGACTATTCCATTTCCGGCTTCATGCAGAGGTCCGTATCATTTTAACCAAAGAACGATAAATGTCATTATATGGGAGGCAAAAATGATATGGTTCTGAGCACTTTTACACTGAAATAACATTCATCAATCATAAATAATGATGACAGTTACAGTTTGATTCTTTCGAACTAGTATAAATTTTCGACTTTTATGTTGAGAAGTGTATACTTTTAACTAAAGAAAGGTCAATTTCATGATACTGGAGGCAAACATGATATGTTTCTGAGCACTTTAACATTGAAATAACATTCATCAATCATAAATAATGATGACAGTTACAGTTTGAATCTTTCGCAATTATCCAATTTCCGACTACATGTGGAGAAGAGGTTCAAGGGTCACTGGAAAAAAAGGCGAATTTCTCAAACGTGAAACTTCTCACGCTTTCGTCTCGGGAATGCCAACATAATAATGATTTAAGAAATTGCTTGATTTATTAAATCCAAATGTGATATTGTTTATAAAAATTTACGACATTGCAAATTTACTTCCGGAGTTGATCGGTGTCTGAACTTTGACACTTTGTTCGATAATCACGCAACTTAAGTGTTTTTAAATATATTTTTAAAAATAAAAGGTTGAGCATGATAATCATGGGTGGTATATAGATTCATGTTTTTGTGTAAATTAATTTATTTTCCATTTCATCTTTCAATTGGTTTTCTTCTTCTTTTTGGAGGGGAGAGGGGGGTGGGAACACACGGAATAACTCACCATTTTAAAGTGCAGCTTTATCTTCATGTATTTGTTTTATCGGTCAATTTTTTGGGTGATGATTGGCATTTGCAACTTGCAAACTTATCTTTCATCTCTTTTTATTTTATGTTATCCTATTTTTGTAATGAAATGTTGAGAAGCGCTTGTTGCCCACACCCTCGGTGGGAAATCCAGCCGAGCCGAGTTTGTGTTACCAGTGAAATCTGACGCCTGAATAGCGAGCTAGCTGCTGGACATGGGGCATCCTCAGCATAGATCACAGCTTGGGGGCGTGGCTCAGAGGCGTAGCGTGGTCAGATTGATTGGGGGGGGGGGGGGGAGGGGGGCAAATAAGTGGGGGGACTATATCTTTATTTCAAAAAGGTATTTTCCCCATATGTTTTTTATTGTTTTTATTCAAATATTGCCACCCTCTTTACTGATTATTTTTTTATTTTGTCAAGGATTTCTCTCATGTTTTTAATTTTGTGAATTGATTTATTGGGGGGGGGGGGGGGGGGGGGGGCAGTACCCCAATGCCACCCCCCCCCCCCCCCCTCCCAGCAGTCTATAGGATTGTAGTTGACTTGTATCTACATTTAGTAGTAGTATGTCAGATATGTCCTATAAGTAGATCTGTCACCTTTTATGAAGGAAGAGATAATATGCAAATGGAAATACCATTGTTGTAGTAGATAGAACTTGGGCCGTCTTCTGCACAGATCACAGCTTGGGGGTGAGGATTTAGAAGATATTTCTTTTGCGCAGAAATTAGTAGGTTTGTAGTCGTGTGTCCTGCACGGTAAGTAGATTTGTCAACTTATATGTCTGCAACACCACTGGATATTTTAGATTGATAATTCCTTGTGATGTGGCTGAAATTTTTGAACCTATAAAACTTTGTTTCTTGGCAATTTCTGTAACACCACTTTGTCCACTTATGATGTTTAGTGAAATATTGGTTCCCTGGTGTTTGTTAGCCATGGCCCAATGGAGACCTGTATTCTTTTTACAAACTTATCCAGAAAAGCATTATTTTGTAACACATGAATACACACAGTGCCAGTGGAGATCATGCGTTGCCAATAAAATAGCTTTCTCCATTATACCTTGTTGAATTTGTCTTTTTCTGCGATTTTATTACTAATTTTAAAAGCTTTGTTGAAATAAACTTTGGTTTCAAATCCATTTTATCCTATAATTGACCCATTTGATAACAATTACGGGAATTATCTGCAAGAATTTAATAGACAGAGTGAAGAAGTTTGATTTTGAAAATCCCAGCCCAGTCTACCATCAACAATTGATCTGTGAAAAGTAGCGTGACCAAACGTCTCCATCCAGCTCTTTCGAATTCCCATTTGTGGATAGAGGTTTAACCTATTGGAAGACAATTAAATTTTGGTATAGATTATTTTCTGGACTAATCATAAAAAGGGCAAAAGTAAGAAATAGATTGTTTGCATCTCTATTTTATTTTAAAAGTTAAACAGACCGTTTTTGCACGGTCTTCTACAAAGGAATGGAAATAAGGGACAATCATTCTGGAAACTGCATACAAGCAAATTATGTGTAGAGGATTAGGGCAATATGGCCCCAAAATGCGAAAAGAGCCAGTAAAATACATGAAAAGGCCCTTATAAAGTACCATAGATGATCATGAAAACAAAAAGTGCTTGATTACTAGCTGGCACGCTTAAAGGGACTTAGTAACATTGTCCAAATCCTCAAAATAAAATTTAAATTCTAGCGGTTCCCTCATACCTTGTTGTATTCGTATTAACAATAGAATCATGGGACAGGTTTTGGTTTTTCAAATTTCCCTTTCGTTACAAAGATATGTATTATTGAAGTATTCAGATAAGAAAAACTCCGGGCGAGTTTTTCTTCCGTGTACAAAGTGAGTGCAGTGAGTTACTGAATATCACTTTGCATTTTCGCTCATTACTTGGCCATACAATGTCCATTTGACTTGAAATGTTCACACAATACCCTGTGGACATATATGATATAACAACAATATACATTGCATCAACCATTCATCACTTTTTGCACATGTCAACAAAGTTACTAGATCCCTTTAAAAATTCCCCTTGAAAAATCAAACCTTTTTCCCCCCTGTACTGCTATCCTACTTGTACATCCTGTAGATCCACGTATTAAATACATACAGTGTACTTCGAAAAACCAGTTTATCATATCCGTGCATTTTTTTGTTTACGAACATGGGGCTAAAGAAAGTGTTCTGGAAGTATATTGATGTCTCAGAAGTAAAGTACCCTCTAGTATGAATTGGAGCATGTCTGCAGTGCACCCCTCAAATTGTTCTCGAACAGAAAAAAGAAGATGTTTGGGTACCGCTATATGGGGGCACTTTCTCCCCTGATTTGCCGAGAAAAAAAGAAGTGAAAGCCCCTTGAAGGGATATTGGGGACTGAGAGAGACATTAATACTCTTTACTATCTTGTGATTTTGTCTTCCTTTTGTGCGAAAGAAATGCAGCGAGACCAGAGACGATTGCAAGTGGATAATTGCTTGTTTGTGCCACCAGATAGCTTTCTCTCGAGGCTTTAATCATCATTATAAAAAAAAGGTTTTTAAAATCAAGTGCGCGGAAAATCCACTTACTTGGACCGTTGCTTTGTTTTTGGAGTTATGTCTGCCTGTGTTTGTTTGTTTTTTGGCTATGCAGTCTATACATAGTTCATCCAGTCAAAAATTGTAGGAAAGACAATTTTGTTATGCAATATGCAGTTTTACAACTATTGCAACAGCTACCAACTCGGAGGCCTTTATCGGCAGGGATCAAATTTACTGTATGTGATTGGAGACAATATGAAGGCTAAAAATATGTGAAATATTTAGAATATATAACAAATCATCCAAGGTTTTTAATTTTTTATTAATACAGCATTACATGTCCTGGTATCCTCCTACAAAATTATAATTTGAAATACGACAATTTTTAGAAGTAGTATTACAAAACGTTATTTTTTAAATGGATATCTATCTTTATCTCCAAATTCAGCTGTCAATGCCAGCATAGTACGAGTTTATACAGTTCATGACTATTGAACCAAATTTGTAAGTCAACATTTTGTTTGAAGAATACTGAGCATTGCATTTGTTACAAATACAAGGATAATCACAGGAAATGATAAACATTTTTATTTTTGTAGCCTTCTGTTTCATGAACAATGATCCCTTTCTGTATTTCCCTCTATTTCATAAACCCCTTCAGTTCAGGATGCCCCCCCCCCCCCCCCCCCCCCAAATACTCAGGCTAAGAATACTACTAATAAGTTCAATTTATATAGCGCCTTAAAGGGATCTAGTAACTTTGTTGAGATGTGCAAAAACTGATGAATGGTTGATGCAATGTATACTGTTGTTATCTCATATGTCCTCAGGGTATTGTGTGAAAATTTCAGGTCAAATGGACAATGTATGGCCAAGTAATGAGCGAAAATGCAAAGTGATATTGGGTGATATTCACTCACTCACTGCATTCACTTTGTACAGGGATGAAAATCTCGCCCGGAGATTTTCTTATCTAAATACTTCAATCATACATATCTTTGTAATGAAAGGGAAATTTGAAAAACCGAAAGCTGTCCCATGATTTTATTGTTAATACGAATACAACAAGGTATAAAGGAACCGCTAGAATTACAATTTTATTTTGAGGATTTGGACAATGTTACTAAGTCCCTTTAAGCCCTCTGCAGACAGAGCCGACTCAACCTGATTTGACTAATTTTCACTCGGATCGTCTCAGTTTCCAGTGCCTCGCGACACACATTTTGCCAGTCGAGAGACAGTCGGATGCCAGTTGGGGCCGATTCAACACGATGAATCGGATCAGACCGACCGGGCCCAACTCTATCCGGATTGAAACCAGTCGGATCGGGTCGAGTCGGCTCTGTCTGCAGAGGGCTTTATACGATACAATATCATCTTCTATGGGTTAATTAAATAGGAATACCCTTCAGACTTCAAGAAAGATAGTATATCCTGATTTTATATCAGGATCTCAAGTCAGAGAAAAAAAATGTTCAGCTGTTTTTGAAGGTCCAAGTTTTGAAGGGTAACAGCTGAATAAGCTGATTGAATGGTCTCAAACTCAAAGAGAGAAGCATTTGTTGGTGAAAGGACCAAATACAGAAGAAAGATATGTACTTATTTGGGCTGGCTAAGATTTTTTAGGTAACAATGGAAATCGCTTGTTTTAATGGGGTTTTTTTTAAAGTTTTTTTTGTTTTACCTCTGTTTGTTTATATAGTTTTTATATGTTTGTCTGTTATGTCATACATGTATTATATAAGGGGGTTAGCTTAGGAATAGATGTTTGGTTTATTAGGTAAACAAAAAATCCCGGCCCGTTCTCGGATCGTTAGAATTCTATATCGCTAACGAGATCTCGGATCGGATCGGATCTCGGAGAAAAAAAATATTGCAATTTGCTCTGAAAAAATGCAGCGTTGTAGACTCATCTTTCTTGTTTTATATGGCAAAAATATTAATAATAATGACGTTTCGAGGCATGTACATATCAATTTTTACGGAAAAATAATATTCAGATTATTCAGAGTTTCGCAAGAAAAGTATTTTTTCGATGGTTTGTTCGGCATCGCACCACACGTTTCACAGAAACTCAACCCGCCAATCGCGTGGAAAACCGCGCTTGTGAGCCACTGCCGGGCCACTGCCCTCAAAAATCGGCTATAAATTACCCTTTTAGGGAACCACACAATTCTGGTAATCTACTTACATGATAACATGGCATCTGAAAGCCGAACAGAATACAAAATAACCCCCCAAATCAAAGACAAAACTGCTGAATTATCGATATATTTCCAAAGAAAAAAATCGGATTACGGACGGCTAGGCCTCGAGAGAACTCCAATGAGTTAGCTAGCTATAGCTTGCATGCACATGCAACAAGTTATTAGGCGTTAATTTGGTCGTATTACTTTGCGTGTGTTATGGTGAACGTTTTTTCTTACGCGAGATCCATCCGCCGAAAATTGGGGAATTCCCGGCGGCGGATCTATATCTGCACACGCAATTATACAAGCAAACGGGAGCGGTGTAGTAATTTTTTATCGATATTTTGCGCAATTGTTTTCATTGTTTAGGGGCATATTTTTGTTTCCGCCCAGCTATCAAACGCCAAGAAATCATGTAAGTAGAATATCAGAACATTTTTAAATGTGCAAATGACAATAAAACGTATTCAGAGCCACATTTTGAATGCACTGGCTTATTAGCTCGATCATACAGACATCCAACAGACGTCTCCCCTCGAGTATCGGCGTAACTTTGATTGCACATCCGTCCACAACATCGTTCAAATGACTAGCAATTTCGCGCATCCTGTTCAATTTTCGACTGCAAAACGAACTGACGAACCATGAATTTCTCCAAAATAACCACTCATAAAGTAAACAATATTGATTTCCCCATTTCTTATTTAAATTACACTACTTAATGGACTGTCAAACATACACATGTTCAATTATCACTGGAGAAAATGGGTCGGCAAAATCTTCTGATATTTTCTACCGAGAAAAAATATTTCTCGGATCCGTCTCGGAATCGGCTCGGAAGCCATTACCGCCGGGATCTCGGATCGGATCCGGATCGGATAACAGCATTAATCTCATTGACCTAGTTGCTTATGAACTATTTACAGCATGTAATCATTAAATTTAGATAAAATATGAGAAGGTTTTGCTTTTCATGTTCATTTTTTACCCAGTATTACATGTAAGTTTGGGATATATAAAAATAGCCTGTGTCATGATTTGGCACAAACTAGGGCAGTATTTCAAAGTTGCATGCTTATAGTTCTATGATGTGAGTGCATGTACATTGCCCGACACAATATTCTGTTGGTCCTTTTTTTAATGTCAATAAAATTACAGATATGATCATAAATGCCTGCACTTTCATCTCGCCAAGGTTGCACCTATTTAGTTTTTTAAAGAGGCTGGCTCAGAACTAATAGCGGTGGATATTTGAACAGGGATTTACATTGTTTTACCAATAATCCTACCCACTCTACTCAATGCCATTTCCTGCCCAATCGACCTCAGGTGTTCAGAAGCAGTGAAACCATTTTATATCTCCTGGATGAATCAATATCTGCATCGTCACAATTTTTCATCTGTCTAGATGGTCAATAATTTTTGTTTAATGAGCCAGAAAATGTCTTGATTCTATGTTATAAGTCTTAAAGCCAAAAGGGGTAGTTCAGTTTTGGTAGAGAGGGCGCTGCACAACACAATTTTTTGTGAGGTAATGAAAAACTGAGTGTTGAATTTGAAAGAACATGCAATTTTAATGGCAGAATGAACTTTATTTGGTCAAAATCGGTTCAGAAATGGCTGAAATATCAATAAATTTATCTGATTGTATTTATTTGGGCCCAAAATAAATACGATGATTTTTTGAAAAAAATAAAAAAAATGCTTACACTTTTTCAAAAATCTTCAAAAGTGGTTTTTAGATAGTTGTTGATGATCTCTCTATTTAATCATTATTTCAACAAAACATCACATGCATAATTTTGTATGAAAAATGGTTGAAACCAATGCCTTATTAGAGAGCGCCCTCTTGTGTTTTAATGGCGCTTTTTGAACGATAACAGGCTTTTTACTTTAGTCGTTTGTATTTTTTTATACCTTTCGAGCATGGTGGGGTTACAAATATTAGTTTGTAATGTTACTGTGCAGGTTTTGGTTACTTAAGTTCAGCCTTACCAAAACTGTACTACCCCTTCAAACTGAATTAATGTAAGAAGAATTATTGTTAAAAGTGTAATAGTTTTATTTTGGAGTCCTTCCATCTTTGCCAAACAATAATGAAATTTTACAAGTTGCTCGGATTCGTATTAGTCAGATGCGTAAAACAGACACATGGTGCCATTTTGCTAATGCCTTACGCACGGTGCGAAATGCAACTCTCCATCCTTAAGCATGATAATCTTTAACTCGAAAGTATAAAACTAGGCTTTAATTTGGAATAAAATCTCAAATCTGCTGTATCATCTTCCTCACAATATGCACAGCTGTTTTCAGTGGGGTTACGTGACATTTTTTGTTGGCAAATTAAAGTGTTTGTTGGCAAATTATGTAATCTTTTGATAACGAACAATTAGGTCAATTAGGTAATTTGGTATTAGATACCATAGCAACTCAATATTCTTTAAAAGTTGTTGGAAGTGTTGCCAATGAAAGTACAGCTTATCACCCATGACATTAACAATCACATGGCTACTTTTACCTAGCTGTGCTGCAATATTTTGGTTACCTCCAAAAACGGAAACTTGTCACCCCCCCAAAATGGGGGGTGATTGGTAAAGCTATATTCAGCATTCATTTGCTTTTTTCTCATAAACGAATGACAAAACTGGAATGCTAATGTGCTAGTGAATTGTTCATTGATAACGTACTCTTGGAAGCAATTTCCTTCATGTTTTAGTGGACATAATACAGATAGAAACAGGGTGATTTACATCATTGCTGTTATTACAGTTCTAGCTTGTGTTTCTCTCAAGTATTTAGAATATACTTGGAATTGTTCTTCGTTGATGTAAACTAAAACGGTTAGCTGAAACCGAAGGCATAAATGTGAAACAGTTTTGACTCAAGACAATCAGTTGCAAACAATTATCCATTTCACTGCAGCGCTAGTTTAGAAAAATAATTATGAAAATGCAATTGATAAAAGTTTGTACAAGCTAGAGCTCTGTAAAAGGTTCAGTAGTATATTTGGTTTATACTGTTCATATCAGCCTAGGAGATGATAGGATGATAGGAGATGATTACTAATGATAACCCAAGCTTGTGTGTGCTTTTCTTTGTTTAGATTCATGCGCAAATGTTTTGATTAGTGTTAACATGACTGTAGGCTAAAGAATCACATCTGATGTATGCCCTTGCGTTTTGCTTTGATTTGCCATAAGATGGCTGTACTCAATCAGGGCAAGGAGGGGGGTGTTCACATTTGAAAAGCCTTCAGGAATTACTAAATAGAATTTAAGAAAAAAGGTGTATTCATATGCAGCTGTTTTCATTAGTATTTGGGTTATCAATAATTACTGAAAAATAATGTAATCTTGAGAAAGAATACTTTTGGTCTATGATAATGTATTAATGTGCAAATGTTTTGATTAGTGTTAACGTGACTGTAGGCTGAAGAATCACACCTGATGTATGCCCTTGGGTTTTGCTTTAATTTGACATAAGATGGCTGTATGTTAATGGGGGGCATGGGTGGGGGAGGTGGAGGGGGGGGGGGGGGGGTGTTCACATTTTAATAGCCTTCAGGAATTACTAAATAGAATTTAAGAAAAAAGGTGTATTCATATGCAGCTGTTTTCATTAGTATTTGGGTTATCATTTGATATAAGATGGCTAGATTCACAAATGTGGGTGTTCATATTTCAATAGTCTTCAAGAATGACTATATTTAGGATTTCTTATTTAAAAGGGTCAATTTTTTTGCTATATGCATACTTGTGCAAATGTTATTATTAGTGTTAACATGACTGAAGGTTGAAGAATTACACCTGAATCATGTCCTTGGGGTATGATTTTATATATAAAAGGCTGTGCAATCATTTTTGGGGGAAAGGTGCTCGCATTTGGACTGGCTTCTAAAATGTCTCAAGTATCTCAACCAAATTGATTTTTGAAATAGTATTTCTTTGTTAAAATGTATGCGCAAATGTTTTGATTAGTGTTAAAATTTTATAATTGTAAGACCCCTCGACAGTCTTTGGAAAGCCCCCCCCCCCCCCCCCCCCCCCAAAAAAAAAAAAAAAAAAACACAACAACAACAAACAAACAAACAAACAAAAACAAATAATATTAACTAAACTAAACTAAAAAGAAAAAATAGATAAACAAGAAGAAGAAAAATCTGGCCCTGTAGACCTTAAAAAAAAAATACTGGTATTAAAGTGAAGGTATGATTTAATTGATGCAGCAGACCATATTAATTCAATCAATCAGTAGAAAACATGGGCATATAAAATGTATCTGACAAGTATGTCAGTCAGTGTATAAACCAGATGGTATTTGCAATTTCCATTGTTATGACTTACGTACATCGAAGCAATATATGCAAAACACATTTGTGACAGAAATTGTGTCAAAGATACACATTTCGGCAAGGTTAGGACTAGGTTCGTGTACGTAATGATTTAATTAATGCTAATAATACGACATTAATTCAATAAGCTGATAAAGAAAAGGCACAGACACGTACTGTTCCTGGCAAGTTGAAAGTCAATGTATAAACCAGGTGGCATTTTTGTTGTTATAATTTTCATGCTTATATCAAAGCAATAAATTAGGATAGTGTCAAAAATACACGTTTCACTAGGGCTAGGGGTAGGCTCCCTTTGTACTGATTCAATAAATGCCTATACTATAGATAAGACATAATTAATAAAATCATTCAGTAATTACAGTAATGTGCAGGTACATGAATGTATCTGACAAGTTTTTCAGTCAATATAATTAAAAGCCTGCTGAGGTACGTGCATTTTCCATCACTATGTCGTAGAAGTATATGACAGAAATTGTGTGAAAGATACCAACTTCAAAAAGGGCTACGCTAGCATAATGAATTACATAATTAGTGCTGATGAGAGTAAATTGATTTGATTTAATCATGACATAGACCAGGCACGCATTGTATATGAACACATCTGACAAATTACATTATCAATCAATTAAGAAGCCAGTTTGCACGTGCAATTCGTTATCGATATCGAAGAATGAAACAATGATGTAATTGTACATTCATGTAAAGAAATCTTGCCAAAGGCAGCAATTTTGTTTATAAGTGAACAGCTAGGGCATGTAATTGTCTAACGAATTCCAATTACTGCCATTAATAATGATAATCTGTTAACACGCAACAGACACACGTACTTGATGTGTACATACAGTACAATTTCCATTATTACATGCATGTCAGAGAATAATTGCTTAAAAAAGAAATACATCCGTTCTAGAAATTCTGTCATAGATCATACAATTTCAGTCAGGGGTTTAAACTGGAGTATGTAATGAATATATCAAATCTACATTATGATTACTGCCAATACTGTGGCCCCCAATAATTGTCCACACATAATAGAAAACAAAATGGTATTAAAACAAATCTATAAATACATTATAGGGTAGTGTGCCCCCAGTCAATTACGAACATGCTATTGAAGCCAAATGCTGGTGATATGCAGTTTTGATGGCAAGAAAAAACAACGAAAGAGTGAAAAATATGTTGGAACTAAATGAAGAGATAGATAATTGTAGAGTGCCCCTAGTCAGTATGTTGGATGTTTATAAGATTGTACACCACGGGCCGCCATTTTGAACTACGGTAGTTTGTGCGCACTGCGTAACACTGAGCCAGTGTGCATTACGCACTGTGCGCATTCTGCAACATGCGCAAGGCATTCGCAAGAGGGCACCCCGCGTCTGATTTACAAATCCAATCTACATTTAGGCGACTGTCAATTAATGAGTGCTAGCATTGGAAATGTCATGCGGTATGTATTCTGAGTAATGTGCTGATAACGTCAACCTCGTTTATTAGCAGTAATGACGTTATGTAATCAATTTACCCACCTTTGAGCAATTTCACTATCTCTTCAAGATGAGCTCATCTTTACGGCGCCATTTCTCAGTTGACTCTAAATGTCCTTGAACACCTTCCAACTCAGTAGAATTACGCAGTAATACAATGTATAGTTATCGCATCGATGTGGTTTTTAAAGAAAAATCATCCTCTGCTTATTTCGAGTCCTACATAAGCACATCTTTTTGGTATCTTTTTGGTCCTTCACATATTAATTTGTCAGATTTATGCTGTAGACAACAAGTATTGCTATGTTTTACTGTTCATTACATAATCTGGATGATTGACATTACATGATTGAGTAAATTACATTAGTTCATGTGTTACACTTACAGTTGACAGCAGCATAATGATGCCTGATTGATTTAGGGGGTGGGAGGAGGGGGGGGGGGGGGTTGGACTCATTGTATTTCTTTATTTTTTACCCTTATGTTTTTTATTGTTTTTGTCAACTGACTGGTTACTGCTTATAAAGGTGGCATACTACTCTTGATAATACTACATGTGTGTCTTGTAGACTGAATGATTACATTAGATTACAGTATCATTAATTATAGCTTTGATGAACAAACATTTAGTTAATAGAAACATACCAATTCCTAATCAGCCTACATTCCTTAGCTATCATGCTCCCACAGTAAATACGCACAACTGTAATATGCATCTTCAATAAAAACAAACTTCTCTGTGCTAATTTCTTCACCCATTGCTTACAGATACCTGGTCACTGGTGGGCCCTGTATTAAATTTGTTGGGATTTCAAAATCTAGTAGGGAACAGGTTAACCACTTGCTTACGGGAACCTAGTGGGCCCTGTATTAACTCTGTGGGGATTTCAAAATCTAGTAGTGGATGGGTGAATAGTCTAAGCTGTATAAAAATGTGTCTGATAATCTGTCGTCTTGAAACAACGGGCAAACGTCGTTGACGAGCACATACAATCTACAGTGCCACAGATATATGTGATGACAATAATGTAAACAAGCACAAAATACAGAAACATGGGAGATAAGATAAGGTGATGCTTGTAGGTATACATATATATACTGTATATACATCTAAATGAAATCAATGTATGCAAAATAAACCATATCTATAGGTGAACAAGATATGAACCAAATTAGTGCTGCAGTGAAAACGATAAGCGTTTGTAATGGACCAACCATCTTGGCTCAAAACCATTTTAAAGTTTTAGTTTTCAGCTAGCCATTTTTGTCAAATCAAAGTTTCTATCTGTATCCTGTCCACTAAAACATGAAGTAAAAGACCATTTAACCCAATAACAGTCCATTTTTGATTTTGGGAGACAGGTTTCATATAATTTTGTTTAAAATAACTGAAATATTACAGCTCAAGATAACAGATATACTCTGATCATGTTAGCAGGGACATGAGTGGTCCCACAGGGGTCAGTTGGTGCACCCCTTATCTGTCAGATGGTGTTAGAAGTGACACCCCATGGTGGCTGTAATCCACAGGGTCAACAGGGTAAGATACACAGACACAATAGGGGATGAGATTACCAGTGTATTAACATAGGGGTAAGATTATCTGGTGTGTTCACCTTACAGGAATGTAGCCTTTACTCCAGACCCTGTGTTACTTAACCCTAATAAGGCCGGGGAGCGATTTTTTTTATTGCTCAAAAACACGGTAAGATAACGCGCCGCTGCTTGGTGACTTTTTTCTTTTGGGTCTTGCGCATATTTTAAAACAAAAATTTTGAAAATCAGACCTACCGTTACGAAGTCACGTGACCTTTTGTCTATGCATGTCAGCCGAAAATCGCTCAATTTCGTGATTTGTGTACAAAACATATGGAAATATCAGTTTTCGTAAAAAGAGGTATATCATTGGTTATTTGGTCTTGTTTACATTTCATATGTTTGTTTTGGGGTTCAAAATAGTTGAATTATAGTTAGAAATAAAATAAACAACAAAAACAATACAATACATAAGTTAAAAAAACAAAGAAATACATAAGAAATTATAAAAACAATAGAAAACATAAGGAAGAACCTGGCTCTTCCAAATTTTGTTGTCGTATTATTATTCTAAATGCTCTAAAGAATATATGTAGTGAAAACCAATGTTTAATTATGAAGAATATATGATTTATGGGTAAAAATATGAATTTTATGACCTTATTTGCATAAATTACCATAAATATGCAAATTAATGAATTTTTCAAAAAAAAAAAATTACCATTGTATTTTATACACTTCACTTATCATGCGTGCAAATTTTCACGGCGATCGGCCGCTCCGCGGCCGAGATCTTATGGGGGGGGGGGGGGGCCATAATGGCCCCCCCCCACCCCCCCCGGCCTGCTGAAGACCTCAAATAGCCCAGCCTTTTTAGGGTTAACCTAATTTAATTTTTTTTTAAAGACTAAGGTAACGCACAAGTACCCTGCAAGTACATGTAGCTATTTGTGCATCAGGCTGATTTATACCTGACCAAGGTACCCCATTTTAGGGCTTGCCTGACATTGTTTGGAACCAGTTACTATTCATGGCAATGAATAGCTGTGCACTTGGGTACTCTATAGGTGGGATGATAGTAAACAGCATTATGGGTAGTTCCGACTGTGAACGTTTTATACCGCTCAGAGTCCACTATAATGCTTCCATTCCACTATCGCTACAGGCCCACTAAACGCGCAATGCCCTCTGATCGCGCTACCCGGAAAAAAGAAGATTACGTACGTGCGTATATTGCTATACGCGCGCGGGGGCCGAGAATGAACGAGCGGTGCGGGAGTAACCAGAATACGAACAACGCTAAGGCAGTTAGCTACATTATGGGTAGCAGACCAACAGGATGGCGACCGAGTATGATTTGATCAGTTAGGGTTTATAAGTTAGACAAAATTGTCTATAGATAGAAAGGCTTTAAAGGGGTAGTACAGTTTTGGTAAGTCTGAGCTTTAAAATAGTAACCAAAACCTTCACAATAACATTACAAACTTAATAGTTATAACTCCACCATGCTCGAAAGGTATAGACAATTAAAAATGACTAAGTAAAAAGCCTGTTATCATTAAAAAAAAGAGCCATTAAAAAACACAAGGGTGCTCTCTAAAAAAGCATTGGTTTCAACCATTTTTCATACAAAGTTATACATGTGATTTTTTGTTGAAATAATGATTAGGTGGAGAGATCATCAACAACTATTTAAAAACCTCTTTTTAACATTTAAAAAAAAGAGTAAGTATTTTCTAAATAATAAAAAATCATTGAATAAATCTGGGCCCCAGATTTATTCTGATTCGATATTGATATTTCAGCCGTTTCTGAAGCGATTTTGAATTAAAAAAAGTTGTTTCTGTCTTTAAAATTGTATGCTCTTTCAAATTATACACTCAGATTTTCATTATCTGACAAAGAATTTGTTTGTGCAGCGCCCTCTATACCTCTACCCCATTAAACTATTTTTAGTGTTAAATCATGGATTAAACCGGGGATTTACTTTTTGTACTGTGTAGGAAGGATGTGTCAAGGGCAATTTGTTATATTTAGCTTAGATGTCAGAAAACAAATCTTATTTAGTGGAGTAGATGCAACATGACAGGATGGTCTAGAGGTATATTATGAGTGGGTATGGAAGAATTGTTTTGGGAAAAAGGTTGTGTTTCGAAAAAAATTAAATTGATTGATTTCACTCATATAGCGATTCAAATGTATAATTATTGTTTTTCTGAATATCTCTTGAATAACTACCTCTTTATAATAAACAAAAAAATTGTTTATTTTCTAGTTTATTTGTAGACAAAATGAAACATAGGTCAGATGAAGTGTGCCATTTGGACAAGTTGTTTTTTGCTGTAAAACAATTTGTATCCAATCACTGCAAGACTTTGTGATCAAAGCTCTGTGATCTTTCATGATCCTTATCTAATATTCATTAAAATTGGAGTCACAATGGTAAAAAATTACCAGACACATACCAAGCCCCCACACTAACACTTGGCTGTTCGGGCAAGCAGAATCATAACTTTTAAACGTTTACTTGCCTGAACATAAAACGTACTTGCCCACTTCTACTTCTAGATGAGATTCACTCAAAAAGAATTACATTATTCTCTTGTAGTTGAGCAAAAATATAGTTGCCCAGTCGGGCAACCAAACTAGACCAATTTATGAAATTTTACTTGCCCGACATCAATTTTTACTTGCCCCGGACAACAGGGCAAGTGCTAGTGTCAACACCTGCATATACCCTGGACATCACACACCATGGTGGTTGAATGAGGGACTGACATATCGATCAGATTTTGGGGGATTCTGGATTCCAGATGACTTTCCTCACATACTGGCCTCGATCATCTGTATATTACATGAAATCTGGTCTAATGCATTTACCTGTCATCGGTTATATTGTGATTAAGGAATAGAGAGAGTGTGCATTGTGGACTTGGACTGGTGGAAAGTTTTGGGTCAATACCAAATACAGGATCATTGTTATCAATGTCAGCGGTTTTTGTGATTTTCAAGTTTAAACGAGTGTACAATACATGTTTGTACAACTTTGTCAAATCCAACCAAAATCAATTGGAGCTTTCACATTTCTCCTTTTCTCTAATTCGCAAGTGAGCATTATGGTGGACGGGTTGAAAGTTTGCTCCATCTCAAGATTACTATAATGATAATAATAAGAACAGGTATTTGATATATAGTACTAACTACTATTCAATATGAGTATCAGAGCACTTATACATTACTATTATTACCCATGTCAAAGGATACACACTGTAATTATTCCTGTTTAAAAAAATGTGTGAATTTTCCACTCTCTGGGGAGTATTCCAGCTGGTGCCCTGCTATGTGCCCTGCTATGTGCCCTCAGTGCTAAGGAACCACAATGATGATGATGATGATGATGATGATGATGATGATGATGATGATGATGATGATGATGATGATGATGATTACTTTGTACCGGACAATTTTCAATTTGTCCTTTTTTAAAATGTTCATCTGTTTCAGAAGTGAAAGAGAAAAGACAGGGAATGAAGATTTTGTATCTTCTGATGATTATACCCTATGGTAAAATACACGTAATGTGAAGTAACCACCCTGCAATTGGGGGCAGAGTTAGACTCGAGAAAGATATGTACACATACATGTATATGCCAGATGTGAAGTTTGTGATGATATTGATATCACACTCACACTCGTACACACGTGTACATGTATCAATTCATTCATTCACCCTCCCAAACATATACACACACTCACAAGTGCACATTTGAACACATGTTCTAGTTTTGTTGATGATGATGATGATGATGATGATGATGATGATGATGATGATGATGATGGTGATGATGATGATGATGATGATGATGATGATGGTGATGATGATGATGATGATGATGATGATGATGATGGTGATGATGATGATGATGATGATGATGATGATGGTGATGATGATGATGATGATGATGATGATGATGATGATGATGGTGATGATGATGATGATGGTGATGATGATGATGATGATGATGATGATGATGATGGTGATGATGATGATGATGATGATGATGATGATGATGATGGTGATGATGATGATTATAAGAAAAGAAGAAATGATGATGATGATGATGATGATGATGAGCAAGATGATAATGATGATGTTTGCACACAAAAGAACACATTTTAACTGACTTTCATCAAGGTATCCTAAACGTTGGAACTACTTTTCCCTTGTATACAATATTGCATTACAAGCAATTCCTCTGACTTTCAGGCAAAAATCGCTCTGATAAAAAATGAAAATGGTGGAATTTTTTTCTTCTTTTGTGTTCACATTTTTCCATTTTATACTGATACGCATGTCATTCATTCATTCATGCATGCTGTTGTTGTAGGTGAGTCATCCTGTTCCTCATTCCCAGGTCCGCTTTCTACCCCCTCACTAAATGGATAAAAAAAAGGGGGGAAAAGGCTGAATCACTTTGGCCTCAAGGGTTCATTTTAAATGATGTTCTCTACTAATGAAGGCTCCCATAGTCCATAAGTGTGCAGAAGTATAAGAAAAATATTTTTAAAAATTCTCATGGTACACATTTTTATCCTTTTTGTAAAGGCTTCCATGTACATGAATCATGCCTCAGGGCTCATTTCAAATAATGTTCCCTACTAATTACAAGTTCTATGAAGGCTCCCATAGTCCATACATTTATACAAAATGAATAATTTCCCCCCAGGGTACATGTTTTATCCTAATTGTCAAGGCTTCCATGTAACCCATGTGTGCAGAATATTGAAAAAAAGCCTGAATCATGCCTCGGGGTTCATTTTAAAAATTTTAATAATTTCGCAGAATTAACAGAAAAAATGAATAATTTTGCCCCAGGGACCAGAGTACATGTTTTATCCTAATTGTCAAGGCTTCCATGGACAGTATGAACAGAATTTGTGGAAAATAATAGTATACTTTCGCCAGCGACTCCATTTGTAAGTGAATTTTTGCTATTAATTGCAAGTTGCTTGGATGTAAATAATGAAACAAAATATGTTCAGTTTGCCTGAGGGAACATTTTAAATTCTGTTTTTGTCTCTAGCTGGGAAAACTTTACATATATATATGCAGAATTAGCAACAACAACGACAAGCTTTGCTAGAGGGTTGAATTAAGGACTGTTTTAAACCAATTACCTGTTATTAAAAAGCTGAGAAAGGCTGGAATTCGTTTATAAAGAGGTCAAGAATGCATCATAAGCAGGCAAGCTGGCAACTTTAAACACCTAGAATTTGTGATATTAATATTTAATTAATGATCTTGGTGGAAATTATTTGGGGATTAATTTGCTCTTTGACTTCAACATTTGCATGATATTCACACTTATATTCACAGCTATATATATTTATTTTGATGAACAAATACAAATTGTTATTTCATGAAAGATGGAGATTACTATTAATTTAAAGAAAATGTCTAATTATACCAGGTTATGATTTATAAACAGTTATTGTAGTATTGTTTGTGCTGGTGCCTACAATTTTAAAGGTACAATTATAGAATGTGCTTTTAACTGAAGAATGTTCTGTCATTGAGATCTCCAGTACTCTGTTGCCCTTGCACTAATTACACAGACTATTAGATTAAGCAAATGATTTCTGCAAACAAAGAAATTGATTTAACATCATAGAATGTTGCATAAGTTTTAGACAAAAAGCATCAGGGATTGATATTATCTCTACTGGGTGTATATTTTGTATATAATATATAGTTTTCATTTTCCCTGCAAATGGAATACACATTTTTGGCAACATCCCTGTTTGATAATTATGGGCAATATTAGATTAAGAAAATTATTTCAGCAAATGAGAGATTAATGGAGTTACAAGATCTTGAAGCACAAAGATATAAAGTTTTTCAGAATATATGAAGTTTGCATTCTTACTGCTGGAACAGATGGCAACCCATTCATTTGGCACTAAATCTCTAAAGCCAAAAAAAGAGAGGTCAAAGTCTCGGTTAATCCCATTCTACAAATTACTCTCGCTCCTCGGAGCATTTTCCAACAAATCTATGTTATTCCTAACACCCTCTCCACCCCGCCTTATTAATTTTGGTAGCAGGTATTAAAGAAAACATAAATATGGTCGCTAATTCGATAAAGAGAGGATGCGCACGTGTGTCTGTATTATTATTATAAAAGATGATGAAGACCACAGCCACCAAGTTTGTGCATGTATTACCGAAAGTAGTCTAGGTACCAAAGCACAATTTCTTTCTGGCCACTAATTTGATATATAAAGGGAGAAGACTCGCTCGTGTCTGTATTATTACGAAAGATGATGTAGACTACAGCCACTGGCTTTTATATTCACCTCGAGTCTAGGTATGAAATCACAATTTATTTTGCCTAAATTGATTGCGCAGAGCGCAGATTGGATTTTAATCACTTTAGCACGAGCCCCGTGGATGTCAAATACTGCCACTGGCGCTGGCTTATCCAGCACCGCTGATTCATATTCCACACAGTTCCCAAAGATAGTAGAGCGGGGGTTTAAACATTCTTACCGTACATATCATAGGGCAAAGTATTGAGCTTTCGGTGTGTTTGATTCTTTTTGTTTTATAAAAAAGTACAAAGTTTGAAAGATAGAAGAGCGAGCTACATTGATCGCAAGTCGTCAGGCAAAGTATTTAGCTTTGGTGTCTGTGATTCTTATTGTTTTCTAGAGTACATCGTGATATTCATTTCTGTCTGGGTTAACATGGTTTTAAATCAATAAAATGCATTTAAAAATCGAGAATTAATGGGTTATTCTCAGGGCTTATACACTTGATTATACAAAGGATCAAACATTTATTTTGCCATTCATTCTAAAGATAATAGACTATAGAGCAATACTACACATGAACCGGTTATATTTATTATCAAGATTAATCAGTATTGATCTCTGAACATTTTGTTAGATTATTTTTTTTAACTTAAACTAGAATTTGATTTAATTATAATTAACAGGAATTTTACAGGACTTGATTTTCCAGGTCCCCTAATTCATACTCCACCTGTCCTAAAGATAGTAAAACAGTGATTGATTATAATACAAGCAGTGTTTCAGTGAAAGTACAGCACCCTATGCTATAACTGACTTGAAATGTAGATGATCAACGTTTACTCTTGTTTTATACCAATTTTAAGCCAAACAATACGGTACAAGTAAAGCGTAAAAGCTCCCAGTGATTTTGGTTGATTTTGACAAAGTTCATCCATTGCCGGCCAACGTGAACTCAGTGAGTTATGTTCAAAGTCAATAGAGTACAGAAGCCATGACGTCATAAACATCTTTTTTTAGAATTTTCAAATTTGAACTTCATTTTCCAAAAGAGTATCAAAAATAATGTCCAAATACCAAAAATCAATTGAATTAAGTATTGGCTGAGATATGCTCATCCAAATGATTTTTTTTGTCAATAGGCAATCAGTGTTATAGTGCTCTGGTTCATAACTTTATGAACCAGAGCACTATAACACTGTTTGCCCATTGAAGTAAAAATTCATTTGGATGGGCATATCTCAGCCAATACTTAACATATTTAAATGATTTTCGGTGTTTGGACATTATTTTTGACGCTCTTTCGGAAAATGAAGTTCAAATTTAAAAATTCAAAAAAAAAAGATGCTTATGACATCATAGATGACATCACACTTCACCACTCTATGGGGATTCAAGAATTTGGAAGAGAATGGGTTAATGGATCTTTTTTTATTGCCATTAGATTATGTTAGCTTGAAAGTCAATGATAATTTGCATTGAATTGTTTGATAAATGAATCATGAATTATGAACAACATCCATAAAGGAATAGTTTATTAAAAAACAATTGTTTTTATTATTTGAATTTTTTAAATTAATTCATCATGCAACATATCACAAAACATAATTTACAAGTTCAAGACAAATATATATATATACAAAAGAATACAAAAACAATACCACTGTAGCTTTCTTGAGCATAGCGAGACAGTGCTGTTATATGTTTGTAGGAACTGTACATACTATACAAATGTTTGACAAGAGAGGGCACTATTCATAAAATACAACAAAGGAAGTTTGCATTTTCAGTTTCTAATAGAGTTTGAGATGGTTGAACATTACATTTTACCATGTTTCAGTAGTGCTCATTAATTATGGTTGCTTTTTCATGTATATGCCAACATTATTAGTCATTGTTAGCATTCAATGAGATGAATTCATTCAAATTCATTTGAATATATACAAATTCTTAAGAAGAACAAAAAATACAGCAAATACCATGTACATTGTACATATCAATTACAACTAATATCAATCACTTAATTATGATTGCCTATTTTATATGAACTATATCAGCTTACCTAATTTCTATCTAACAAAACATTCATGAGGTAAAGGTATTTGAAATGTAATAGTCAAATAAATTTATCAATCAAAATTAAAAGGGGACCACCAGGCAAAGAACAACACATAATTATATGTTTTGGTACTGTTTTGTGATATCAAATAGATATCCAACATTTTGCAAAGGGTTGTGTAATTCATAAACAAAGCAATTAATTTCCACCACTTACGGAACCACTAATTTTTCCTGGTTCCGTACTGGCCAAACATTTGCGAGTGCGCCAATGTAATTCACACGTACGTTTGGAGACAATAAAATCCCGGACGATTAGTTCGCTCTGGAAAAAGTAGTCTTCGTACATGCAGACCCATGAACGCATGCTTTAGAATAGCGATGCGTTTTCCAATTATATATTTTTTTCTGGAAACATATTTTTGTGACCTTGTTCAATAGAATGGACTACCTTTCATTTATAAGAATATTATTTTTGGGTGGTGGTACCCTTTAAATTCTACCATTGAATACCAATTGCTTAATTGAATAACATTAATTTCCATCAAAATAAACATGAGTTATAAATTAACAAGTATCCTGAAATCAAATTATCTTATTATGATAGTGTACATTTCATATTAAATCATTATATTTTTTGTATTACAATTAAATTCCATGAATTTTTTTGAATTCAAATGAAATAAAAACAAGTTGAAATGCATAATAGTTAATAAATAATAAATATGATAAAACAAATCTAAATACAATCATTTCATAATAATTGCATATTTCATTCTAACATTTCTAGATTATGGCATGGAGAAGATGATTAAAAATGAAACTCATGAACATACATTAAATATGGATATGAATTACATTGATTGCAGTATAACTACGTATGATCTGCAATACTAGTATTGCAAATTCAATCAGTTACTTTCACAAGAGTGAACCTAATGCATGTCTATTGTTGTCTTGATATGCTGGTAACTGGTAGACAAATTCAATAAATCACAAGATGAAATCAAAGAAATATGCTTGGTGACTTTTTTCTTTTGGGTCTTGCGCACATTTTAAAACAAAAATTTCGAAAATCGGACCTACCGTTATAAAGTCACGTGACCTTTTGTCAATGCATGTCAGCCCGAAAATCGCTCAATTTCGTGATTTGTGTACAAAACATATGGAAATATCAATTTTCGTAAAATGAGGTATATCATTGGTTATTTGGTGTTGTTTTCATTTTATATGTTGGTTTTGGGGTTCAAAATAGTTAAATTATAGTTAGAAATAAAATAAACAACAAAAACAATAAAATACATAAGTTTTAAAAAACAAAGAAATACATAAGAAATTATCAAAACAATAGAAAACATAAGGAAGAACCTGGCTCTTCCACATTTTTTTGTCGTATTATTATTCCAAATGCTCTGAAGAATGTATGTAGTGAAAACCAGAGTTTAATTATGAAGAATATATGATTTATGGGTAAAAATATGAATTTCATGACTTATTTGCATAAATTACCATAAATATGCAAATTAATGAGTTTTTCAAAAAAATTAAAAATTACCATTGTATTCTATACACTTCACTTATCATGCGTGCAAATTTTCACGGCGATCGGCCGCTCCGCGGCGGAGATCTTAGGGGGGGGCCATAATGGCCCCCCCGGCCTGCTGAAGACCTCAAATAGCCCGGCCTTTTTAGGGTTAAAGAGCTCAAGTAAAGAGCTCAAGTAACTTTTTTGACATCTGCAAAAAGTGATGAATGATTGATACAATGTGTATTGTTGTGATTTGATATGTCCACTGAGTGGTGTACTCGTATTATCTTTATGCGGGGGTGTGCCTCGATCAGCCAACTTCAAAATGGGGGTCTAGGGATCAGATGAGAGAGGGAAAATAGGGTCTTTGGACCTGTCCAGCTGAGTGAAGAACAGGGTCTTCAGAGCTGATCATTTACCTGTGAAGGTTTAAAGAGCGGCTTAAAACTTATAGTCTAAAGAAGGGCTATTTTTTATTAATAGGTCTACAGAGCAGCTATTTTTGATGAAAACGGGACCCTTAAAAGTGGCAATCGGCTCCGAAAAAGGGGGTCTTGTAGCAGTACATACCCTTATTGCCAATATACGTAAGTACCCCCCCCCCCCCCCCCCCACCTCTCCCCGGTGTATTCACTGGAGACTCTGAAGAATATTATCAAGTTTTCTCTTCAGATCCTCCACTTTTGAGTTTTGCCGTTGAGGTGAACATTCTCTGACATTCATTGTGGAGCTACAGGATGCGGTTGGGAATGCTGCATCGTCCATATCCCCCTTCAATTCTTCCTCCTCTGAGTTTAGCCATTGAGGTGGATTTTGTCCTTCATTTATTGTGGAGCTACAAGATGGAGTTTGAAACGCTGCATTATCCCTATTCCTCTTCAAATCTGTTGGGTTTTGTGGTTGAGGTGAACTTTGTGTGACTTTTACTGTTGAGCTAAAAGATGGAATTTGAAATGCTGCATTATCCCTATCCCTCTTCAATTCTTCCGCTTCTGAGTTTAGCCATTGAGGTGGATTTTGTCCCTCATTTATTGTGGAGCTACGAGATGCGGTCGGGAATGCTGCATTGTCCCTATCCCTCTTAAAATCTTCCTCTTCTGGGTTTTGTTGTTGAGGTGGATTTGGTCTCTCATGTATTGATGAACTACAAGATGGAGTTTGGAATGCTGCATTATCCCTATCTTCCAGTGAGTCTGTTAAATCTATAACCTCATCTTTAGGTTTGCCCTCCTCTGGGAAACATTGTCCCATCTGATGCGAAGACTCCCCTCCTTGATTGCCTATATTTTGTTTCTTTTGTTCATGTATCAAGGAGCTGTATCCATCCCCCTTAATATTCGAGTCCTGTTTTTTCAAAGGCCTCTCAGGAAAATTTGGCCCCAATTGATATGCATATGTACTACTCTGTACGCGACTGTTTTGTTTCCTTTGTGCTTTGATTTTACCTTGAGTATGCGCAGAAGATTGTCTCTTTGTAGCGCCCTTTTGTTTTGATACATTTGGAAGATGTGAGTTGTCAACCGTTTGAGGTAGTGGTTCCATAACGTTGGTGACTGTTTGGAGACTGTTTTGTTGAGGTAGAATTTGACTAGTCTGTCTTTGAACTGGCTTTGTTGTATGACCCTGTGTCATTTTTACAGTGGATGTTATTAGCCTTTTCTGTGTACCTAAGGTCTTTGATGCTTGTTGTGGGGAAGGACTTGCAGAGCTTCTGCCATTCATTTGTGGACTTTGTGATGCTTCTGCCTGGACATTGGTTCTGTCAACACTCGAAAGGTCTCTTGCATTTTTTTTCAAATTTGTGTTCATAAGGGGGCTGGACACTGCAGGATGGATGTGTTTTTGTTTGGCTTTCGGTTGACATTCTCCAGACAATGAAAGTTGTTTGGATACCGGACCAACTTGTGTTTTCTGTGTATGCAATGTAGAATAAGCTTGTGGGGCAGTTTGCTTTGTTATTGGTGGTGCCACCTGTTCATTGTATTGGCCTTCATTACTGACCTGAGACTTGATGTTTGGTGGTATGTTTATGAATTCTGTTGTTCCGGCCGTTTCCCTAGGCTTTCCTAGAGGGTGTGTCATTCCTGGAAGAATTTTCAGAGATTGTGATTCTTCATTGTCAGTTACTTTACCGCCAGTTTGAAGAGTTACTGTTGTTTTGATATTGTGATGTCTCTGTGAATCAGTGGTTTGTACTCGATCTGTGCTTTTACTTTCAGGTCTCAAACCCATGCTTCCTCGTCGCATGATTTCCAGAACCCTCCTACTTTCTTCAGAAATGCTTTTGCCAGCAGCATTCTTTCTTAAAGTGGATCGTGCATGTTTTTGTGTGGGTGGTTTTGGTTTCTGTACTTTTTGATTTGTTTTGGCTAGTGGAGCTTGAATCTTTCCTGAGACGGTATCTTTGTTTTGTGTTTTAGTGATGTCTTTGTCAATAATTGTCTTCTGGTGCTGTAGCACCCTGTTCTTTGAGGCCATACCTACGTTTCCAGTAATGGATGATTGTGGTGTGGTTGTAGGTTGTTTCACATTCTGTTTTGTTGGATATGGTAGAGCTTGATTCTTTCCCGAGATTGTATCCTTGTTTTGTGTTTTGGTGATGTCCTGGTCGGGTATCGTTTTCTGGTGCTGTTGCACCCCACTCGTTGGAGTGTTATCTACCCTTACAGAAAGGGGGGATTGTGGAAGATGATCATTATTCGCTGTGGAACTAGTCGAGTTCTGTACTTTGGTAGATTGTACAGGTTTGGTTTGTACAGTAGGTGCTTTAGGGGTGTTAAGGACTATAAAGAGTCTAGGAGGATTTACATTTATGGACATTCTATTCAGGGGTTGGAGGTTGGCATTCAGATCTTCCCTTCCCTTATTCAAGTTTGCAGGGGCATTTGGTAGAGATGCACTGCTTTGCTGTTCTGACATAGAAACAGAGTTATCCAACTTATACATTTCAATTTTACTTTTTTCTGAAGAAATTAGCTTTTCTTCATCATGTATGTTTGCCAGTTTGGAAGTGGCAATATTCTGCCAGGTATGTTTCTTCGTTTGTGAAGATGCAGGCTGCCTTGTTGGTGTCTTCTTGGCACCACCTGGTGAACCGGTAAGTGGCTCTCCACAGCTTGATGGTAGGTCTGCCGGTTTGGAAGTGGCAATATTCTGCAAGGTATGTTTCTTCGTTTGTGAAGATGCAGGCTGCCTTGTAGGTGTCTTCTTGGCACCACCTGGTGAACCGGTAAGTGGCTCTCCACAGCTTGATGGTAGGTCTGCCGGTTTGGAAGTGGCAATCTTCTGCAAGGTAGATTCCTTCTTCTTTCGTGAAGATGCAGGCTGTCTCGTCAGTTTCTTCTTGGCACCACCTGGAGAACCGATAAGTGGCTCTCCACAGCTTGATGGTAGCTCTGCCGGTTTGGAGGTGGCAATGTTCTGCAAGGTAGGTCCCTTCTCCTTTTGAAAAGATGCAGGCTGCCTTGTTGTTTGCTTCTTGGCACTACCTGGATAATTGGTAAGGTGCTGTTTACAGTTGGATGTTTTCTTTGTTTCTTTCTTCTTCTTGGATGTTTTGATTGGAGAAGCATCTGTCATGTGCCTTTGATCATCAGGTGGCTTTAGCTTTGCCTTCTTGCTGGGACTCAGACTGCCACTATGTGATGTAGTTTCGGGAATACATGTCTTCTTCTTTCTTTCTCTCTTCTTCTTCTTAGGTGTTTTGATTGGAGAAGCATCTGTCATGTGCACTTGATCACCAGGTGGCTTTAGCTTTGCCTTCTTGCTGGGACTCGCACTTCCATTCTGTGATGTATTTGTTTCGTAGTCCAGTTTCCGCTTCCTGCTAGTATCATCAAGAGAGTCTCTGTTTGTCTGGTTATCTTCATCAGGTACGTTTGCTTTAGGTGTTGACTGCGTCTTCTGACTAGAACCAGGGACTGGAGTGGCATGTCCCCCATAGTCATTGGTAAGTTTGCCACAGTTTGAGTCTTTCTCTTTGGAGCCAATGATTATGCCATCATCCTTTAGATAGAAACAATCTGGAACCGGGGCTCTTTCTCTGATGCGCTTGATTTTCTTCAGAAAACGTTTAGGTCTTCTCTTGATTCTAGACTTCTTTGTAATTCTTGATGTCTCGTTTATGAAACTGTAGAATTCATTTGTACCTTTGCAAAAGAAACTGGATGCGTTCTTCCCTACCGTTTCTTGTTTCATCTTTGACAGAAAGGTAAGTGGACTGATAATCCACTCTCTAGGTTGGCAGAAGTCCTTTTCTTTAGACAGTTTTGTGGCCATTGGCCATCCAAGGCTCTTCCTGACAATATCCTCCACTTGCTGGTGACTGTGGTACTCAGAGCTGCCAAGGCCCAGCTCAAATCGGCAGGACTCGTCGATCTTCTTGCCCGACATGTTGTTCCGAATCTGATTCACCCGTCGTTCGATGTTGTCCGTTTTGCCCACTTTACAATAGCGCCATTCCTCTCCCTTTGAGTCGATAAGCTTGGGACCTGGAAGCTCGATGGGCAGGCAGTAAACCATGAGAGTCTTGCAAATCAGCATCCGTGTGTCCGGCGATGCGTCATTGAGGGTCTTGATCAAGTTGTCACAATTGCTCCCCCTCCAAAACCACTTGGGAAATTCAGCTAGGTCATATGGCAGAGGTTGATTGGTATTCTCATCCATGATAGCTCCAATTGGTGATGCCTGCAGTGGAAGTGTAGTGGAAAGAATATCTAGATATTGAGTATAATACAAAGGGCATACACATCTATGTAACAAAAAATTACAAACATTCCTGTTTTGTGATATTTGATAAAGAACATTATGATATTGATCAACCTTTCCAAAACCGATGTTTTATTCTGATATATCAATTTTTTTCCTTCTTTCTTTTCAGATTATCGTTTCCATCAGGCCATTCATCGTCAGTGTTTTTCTTCTTCACGTACTGGGTGGTAAGTGTTAAACTTAATTATGATTTTTTACTTGGGCTAACTATATAACATCCAATGCTGCTACTACTACTACTACTACTACTACTACTACTACTACTACCACCAGGCGCGCCGGAAGCAGTTTTGGATTGGGGGGGCAAAGCCCTAAGGGGGCTCACGATTTTTGTGTGTAGGGGCTCATGCCCAACCACACTCTGGGTTGCCAACTTTGAGCCCGAGGTGAAAGTGAGACATTGCGATGGAGCGAAGCGACTGAGCGGGAGGAGGGTGTGGGAGGGGGGTGTCCCCCCTCCCACGGTAGGGAGCTTTTTCATTTTTGGACTTGAAATTGTGCAATCTGGTGCATACCTAGATAGGAAATTCGGGCTTAAGATTAACTGTATCTGGGAAAGCGTGTTATGATTTGATCGACCAGTAAGTTTTAATATATTTTTCACGAAGAAAACAAATAATTGACACACTAATAAATATGCACCCCAAAACACACACACACATATATTATTGTTCCAACATAAACCATATGCAACATTATGTATGATCCAACAACATACAGCCAAGAATGAGTCCCGAGGGAGCGAAGTGACCGAGGGCTGGGGCAGGGAGGGAGGAGGAAGATTTTGCATTTATGGACTTGAAATTGTGCAATCTGGTGCATACCTAGATAGGAAATTCGGGCTTAAGATTAACTGTATCTGGGTAAGCGTGTTATGATTTGATCAACGAGAAATGTTTGATATATTTTTTACGAAGAAAACAAATAATTGACACACAAAAAAAATATGGACCCCAACACACACACAAATATTGTATTTAGTGTCCTACACAGTTCCAACATAAACCATATGGCACATTATGTATGATCCAACAACATAGCCTACAGCCAAGAATGAGTCCCGAGAGAGCGAAGCGACCGAGGGCTTGGGCAGAGCCAGAAGGCGAGGGTTTGGGAGGGGGTATCCCCCTCCCACGGGGAAGATTTTGCATTTATATACTTGAAATGGTGCAATTTGGTGCACTTCATGCCATACCTGTGAAGGAAATTTAGAATCCGAGTTGACTTGAATCAAAAGAATCAAATGTCTATGCTCTCATCAGATGTTTACCATAAACTGAGATAATCTGTTAGCAGCGAAAACTTAAAATGGATGTATAAACTAGTTTTTGAACGTTAGCTCATACATTTGATTTTGTCTTTCCCACTTTTTTCTTTTGTCTTTTTGGATTGGGGGGGGGGGGGCGGTGGCCGCCCCCCCCCCCACTTCCGGCGCCTATGACTACTACTACTACTACTACTACTACTACTACTACTGCTGCTGCTGCAGCTGCAATGATACAATGCCAACTACTATTATCAGTGGCATACCCACGTACAATAAAAACATATGAGGAAATCCTTGTAAAATTGAAGAAATAAAGCGTGCCCCTCCCCCCCCCCCCCCCCCAATAATTTATGTTTTCTAACCACCCTACACCACTACCTTTTATACCTTTTAACTACTACTACTACTGTACTACTATTACCACTACTTATACTACTGTTACTACTACTATATTACTATTACCACTACTTATACTACTATACAACTACTACTACTTCTACCACCACCACCAACACCACCACCATCACCACCACCACTTCCACCACCACCACCACTTCTACCAACACCACCACCACTACTACCACCACAAATATTTGTTTTCCTTTCATATTGTATATAGGAATTAATACAGTGTGGTATTTACATATTCTTTCTAAGTCTGGTTTTGTCTGAGTAAAGAATATTTCACTGACTGACTAATAATATTGAAGGGATAGTTGAGTTTTGGTCAAACTTAATTTCAGTAACCAACCCTGCACCTTTGCAATACAAACTAATAGTTAAAATTCCACCATACTCGAAAGGTATACACAATTACAACTGAGTAACTAAAAACCCTGGTATCATTTAAAAAGAGCCGCTACAACTCAAGAGGGCGCTCTCTAAAAACTCATTGGTTTTAACCATTTTTCATACAGAAGTCTGCATGTAATGTTCTTTTTTTTTTAATGATTAAAAAGAGCTATCATCAACAACTATTTAAAAACCTATTTTGATTTTATTCAAAGAAGTCTATAAGCAATTTTTTTCTCTTTTTCTAAAAGGTCAAAATTTCCCCTGGCAGAGTAGACTTATAAATAAAATATTTCGAAATCAAATTTTAGTACTATATGACTATAGCATTTAAAAGGGAATGATTCTCATTTCACATGTTTTATTGGTAAATTGCCACTTGGTCTACAACCATTTGGTCCATTCCCATTTGGTCTACTAGAAAATTATGAATCTGGCGGCTTAATTCTGATTATGATTATGGATTATGATTAGGGTTAGGGTTGTGGATTAGGGTTAGGGTTAGGGTAAGGGTTAGGGTTAGGGTTAGGGTTTTGGAGGCATCAGATAGTAGACCAAATGGGAAGTAGACCAACTGAGATTAGACCAAGTGAACATAAACCGTTTTATTCAATGAACTTTCAAATGGAATTAAATCCAACCAATTTAATGTCAAGGGGCATTTCGAGAAGTACTAATACTCCAGAATAAAATACCCAATCATTAAACATTTACAAAGTAGATGAATTAATAAGGAGTTTAATGGTATTTTGTGTTCTACATTTGATGTGAAATGTTGTTCAGATACACTGCCATCAAGAATAGACACAAATTTGTCTGGAATATCTTCTCGATAATTTTCAGCCAAAAATATAACAAACTTTAGAAATATGTTTTTGAAATATAATGATACATATTCAAATGACATATAAGAATCACTTATAAATCGATATATGTATCCTTTTCTTAATGTTATTACTTTTTGAAGAAAAAAAACAGATTTTAATTTTTTTTTTATTGATTGTAAATGGAACAAATCATATACAGCTATTTGATTATAATAATAATATACAACATTTATATAGCGCTAAATAAATACACTGTTTCTTGTCACTTCTATTATAGAAAAAGACTTTCAAAAATACTATGTGCTATATTATATAGGGAACATTTAGTAGGGGAGGAATAGGGGGTCCCATGCGCCCAAAAGATATATTTTTTTAACTTACATTTTTGTAAACCTGAATGTATCTAGATAAATTTGTTTGATGTTACCAAGACCAAATCGTGTCCCATGGGTGTGTTTGGCGGCCATCTTGGACACCATGTTGGATTTCAATGGAAAAAAGGTGTAAAATTAACTTACCTAAGTGTTGAATAACAGGACATGAAAAGAAAATTGAACATGTATTTAGGGATAGTTCGCAACGAGGGATTATTTTAAAATAATATTACAATAATTAAACCAATTTGAAACCGTATTTGTCGGTGTATTACCCGCTCCGGTGTATTAACCACATCCCCAACTTTGGCCGTTTTTCCATGAAAACATTTTTTTTTGATAGTATAATTCTTGATCTTTAGTCTTTAGATGGTCAGCATTTTCTTAGGAAAAGTACCAAAAATAGCTTCTCTATCAGAGAATTTTTGCCTGTGAATTTTGTTTTATTTACTGAAGTCTCCGAAGTAAATAAAGAAAATTATCAGGCCTTCTTCACAGCAGAAGAATCTAATTTACGTAATTTAGCGATGATCGTGGTGGCCATCTTGAATTTTGACAAAAAAAGACGATTTTCTAATATATCTTGGAATATATCTAATAAAAAGACTAATATACATGATTGTTCATGAAATGCATCATGGAATATTTGATCAATATGTTCTAGTTCATAATTCAATCATATGAATTCAAACAGGGGGTCTAGCTTGGCCGCCATTTTGTGCCTCTCTTGGCCACCATGTTGGATTTCACTGAAATACGTGTTAATTGCTTATGTTTGAAGTAGGGTCATATAAAGACATATTGACATTTTTTATATAGGTGAAATGGCAAGGAGGGATAAGTTTTAAGTATAATTTTAATTATTCAACTAATTTGAATGCATACTTTGGTACTATTATTGGATTTTATTGAAAAATAATATTTTCATATATCATTTAAGATAAATGAAATAAACAGAAAATACAAAACAATTGGACATGCTTTTTGAAAATTTCGCAACTAGGGATGATTACAAAATATAATTTAAGTTATTTGTATGCCTGCCATCTTGGCAGCCATCTTGGATTTTAATGAAAAAATCTATATATACAGCACATAAATTATCTTTATAAATAAATACCGTAAATTCAAGTCAAACAATCACATTGTTTGTATGATAGTTTATTGATGTATGATATTAGAATATAAAAACAGGTTTTGGTAGGCACTTTGGCAGCCATCTTTGACTTAACCGATTTCCAATCATCTGCTTTGGCAGACTTTGCCGTGCCTTGAAATACATCAGACATGTGAATTGCCTGAATGTGGGCTGAGTGAAATCAGATCCCTCTGGAAATTTGGAACCGACCATAAATGTATACTGGGCCAAGAGCCCAGAGTGTATCCACCTTCAGTTAAAGCTTTACCTTCAGCGAATGTGCCATACTTCTCTTGTATGAAGGAGGTGTCCAATAACGGTTGGTGGCATCACAGTTAGGTTTCACCACCTGTAGCATGATTCCACCTGTGCTGTTTAATACATTTTAATTAATGCAAGGTTGTCGTTATGTTGCTATTAATCATTATTTTATCCTCATGGATAATGACTTCCAGGGAGTCATCTAATTCATGCCAGGATTCGAAACTTACGTCTAACCCCTGTATCACAAATGCATACGCACTGACCTGCACCAAGCCAACAAGGTATGCAAGGGCCTGGGATAATTGTGCAGATGACACTCCTAAGCCGCCTCAGCAAGAGAAAAAACTGAATCCACAAGATCGCTGATGTATAGCTTATACACGCGTAAGGTGAGAACCAGTTCGCAGCTGTTTGATGTCAATGATTGCACAAATGATCAGCAACCATGATGCAGAAACACCTCTAGTATCATGGGAACGTACCGGACTGGCAGAGACTCCATCACCACCTGCCACACCAATGGCCTTAACAATCCATTGTAAAAAGATGTCTAAAAAGCACATGTCATGAAACATCACATGATTTCTAACTCCTAGTTCTGCCTATCAATGGAGAGGGTCTAAAGGACAATAACTAATTGATACTGACGCTAGACTCAAAAGAGGAGCACAGGCTGAAACCTACACAAATATGACAAAAAGTAAACACTCATATAACCCTGGAATCAAGTTAGAAGAAGACACGCCGAAGCCATCTGTGAATATGATCCTGATTCTACATTGGCGGTTATTGTGATATGAGAGGTGTAAGACGGACCGGTCGACTGATCATGCTGGCAGTGGCCATGAGTGACCAGCAAGACTAATGCTATTTCACACAGGCCCTTTAATTAATCAAATGGTTTTACAATGGCCACAAGGATGCATTAATCCATATCGAGATCCCTAACCAACCCCCTTCAACATTTGTATATCCATTTGGATGCACAGAAAACAACTCGCTAAAAACCACCCTAAAAAGAAACTGCCTTGGACCGAGACTACACCACCTTTATATACCCGGCGCTGGGCCATAATTGTCCTCTTTCAATTTGCGACGCCTTAGAGACAGTCACGCTAGAAATCGCGCTCTTGCATTTGATTCTAAGAATTTTCGTAGCAGTCTACAACTAAAGTAAGACCGTTCCTTTTCTATCTATCAGTGTAGCGCAATAACCCTATTTTGATTTGTAAGTCCTTGGACCTTGTCAGAAGCGATATTGAGACCATTTACGGAGCTTTTTGTTAGGTTTTTCTGGTGGTTAAGAAAATGACGCATGCGTGAATTTTCGGACGGCTCGCTGTGGGAGTGTTCCCCCGGAGTTACGGGCGAGATTCGGTCCGAGTTTTCACTCCCATTTAAATTTTTTTCTCGGGGCTCTATACCTCGGGTCATGTATAAGATTGATTTTTTGGGCTTGCTCGGCCCCCTCGTTCGGGGGGCCTTGCGTCTTGGCTCGTGTATAATGTTGCTTCCTTTCTTTCTATGGCCGTCAATCATTTCGGAGGCGTTGTGCTCGATTCATGAATGATGTTGAAAGTTTTTACTTTTTTTTTTGATGTCATGTTTGTATTCTTGCATTCCCGCCATTTTGTTTTTATGGCTTTGTTGTGGTGTGTGCTGGCTCGACCTCGTGGTCGTGGCTTGTCCTTTTGGCCTTTGTTTTGTTGAGGGGGGGTGGTGCCTCGTCGGGGTCACCATGGTTTGAAACATGTGTTGGGGGGAGGTGGCGTCGGGGTTGTTGGCCCTCCGCCCCCTTCCCCTTCCCCCCCCCCCCCCCCCCACCCCCACACTTCAAAAAAAAAAAAAAAAAGTGCGGGGGTGCCCGCGAAGGGACAAAAAAAAAAAAAAAAAAAAAAAAAAACTTGAAAAAAAAAAAAAAAAATTTATTTTGTTGTTAAAAAAAAAAAAAAAAAATAATAATTGAGTGTTTATGGGGGGGATGTTAACCTCCTTTTTTCCTTTGTTTTTTCTTTACCTTGTTCCTTTGTGCATCTAGGTATGACATCGGATGATGGTTGGGAGGACGTCTTGTCGGTCTCGTCCGGCGAGGGCCACGAGACGGGGAGTTTGAGGCCGGGTTCCCTTCCCCCGGGTCGTTCAATGAGTCGGTTCCGGGGGAACCAAATTTAGAATCCCGTTCTACTAATTCGCGCCTCACGGGTGGGCGAAGCAGTAGCTGTGGCACCCAGGGGTATCCTATGGCTAGAGGTTAGTAGGGTCCCCTGAAGACGGTCCCCCTATCATCGTAGGGCCCGGGGATCGTGGCGTCAACCGGGGTGCTGTCCCTGGTTGTAATTCGCCTATGATGTCCGGCTTTGGCCACGGTGAGCAGTTCAAGACTCGGGCCATTTCTCACCGCACACGTAAGTCCTCTCGCAAGCCGGGTAAGTCCGCTCTTTCCATAGCTTTTGACGGGCGCGGGACACCGCGCCCGGTGCACTCGAAACGTCGCACCCAGCATGGACGAGTGACTTCTTCTCCCGGGATTCCTGACCGAGGGAGGCCAGTCCCCTCTGGACCAGGGGTAAGTCCCATGACGTGATTCCTTCGCTTAGAGTAAACCGCTTATCAGGCTGACAAGCGGTATGATATTTCAGGTCTCAAACCTGCATCGTCTAGATTTGTATTATTGTTGTCACTTCCTTATTACTAGCCCCTCTCTCGGTGGTAGCACTGGGCCTCGGGGTCAGTTAACACAATTGGGATTGTTGTCAGTAGTTGATAGAATTGTTAGAAACCGATAGGAATGTGACCGAGTTGAGTACCACGGTGGTGGAAATCTAATCAGCGCTTCGGCCGTTTTTTCGTGTTATTTATAGCGCGGCCCCCTCGGAGGGGGCCTTTGCAGCAGCGCTCCGCCCCCCCCCCCCCCCCCCCCCGAGATGGGGGGGGTGTCTCGTCCCGCGCCGCAGCCCCCGCGGGGGGGCTAGGCTCAGAGATTTGTTGCCGGGTTCCCTTCCCCCGGTTCGCTGTGTGTTGGGACCGGGGGGGTATGGTTTTTTTTTTTTGGAACTCCGTTCTGCCACACAGGTGGGCAAGACAATGTATGTAACACCCAGGTGAGTTTGTTGTGTGTGGTATCTAAGCTAGGTCTTGTGCTGCCCTCTCGTTGGCCTCGGGTAGCGAGGATCGCGAGTCAGGGCGATTGAGGCCGGGTTTCTTCCCCCGGTTCGAGTTGAGTTGGGACCAGGGGGAATGGATTTTCACTCCCATTTTGCCTTTCGCGTCTCACGGTTGGGCGAGGCAATGTTGTGGCACCCAGGTGATCCCTTGGCTTAAGGTTTGTAGGGTGATCCTGAAGACGGTCCCCCTATCACTGCAGGGCCCGGGACCGTTGCGCCAGCCTAGGTGCTATCCCCGGTTGTAAGTCGCAAGCGGTACGGTAAGGCCGACTAACCCCAGCTTTAGATAATTAAGCTATATTAAAGCTAGCTGGGGTTCGCCACGGTAAAAGATGTTATTCCCCGGGCCACTTCTCACCTTTACCAATAAGTCCTCTCACAAGCAGGATTAGCCAGCTCGTTCCGAGGCCTTTGACGCACGTGGGTCAGCAGTGCATCCAGGAGCCTACTGGGCGTCGTCCAGCTTACGACCATACCACGCTGGTTATATCTACCCAGGATGGACGGGCTACTGCTTATTCCCGGATACCTGGTCTCGGTAGGCCAGTTCCCACCAGGCCGTGGGTAAGTACTCTTAGTCTTGCAGCTGTTTCGTCCGTTCTGTCGGCGCTCCCCCTGGTGCTGTGGTACAGGGGGATGTGATGTACATTTCGGGGTGCCGTGGCGCAGCGGTAACGCCTCTGACTCCAGGTCAGAAGACTGCGTGTTCGCATCACGTTGGGGTCACCATTATGTGATATGGTTCTTTGGTGTGTATATATTTAGAGTTAAATTTGAAGTTTGTCCCATACTCGTTGCTCATGACAGTGCGACAATGTATGAGGGAATAGATTTTATGATGTGGCTTCCAGGAGATCCCGTTACTTTAGGTAGTTGGGATCGATCCGTGCGCTAGCCAGGGTGTCGCCCCGGGCTATTAGACGCTAGCGTAATTTTTGATAATTGCCACGGTAAATTAATTAAGAAAGGAGCCATGTTATGGCTTGTATTTAAATTTTGGTTACGCATATGGATAAGTTCCTGTCGCTCTCAGTGAATGCTATTTGATTCTTGAGGAGCGGGAGTATGGTTTGAGCCCCGTCTAGACGTAGGTCATGCTGTGAGCTGTATTAAAATTCTCTCGATATAGTCGTCTTGACCGCATGTCCTTTGACGCACGGGTTGATGCGCGTCACTTGCCACGGGGTGTTTAGTCACCTGCGCGGGGTAGGTTCCTTTGGTTCCTTGGTTCCTTTGGTTCCCCCGGGATCTCTGCCCGCGGTAGACCTATCGGGGTGCCCGCGCGACCTCTGGCGGGTCCCCTTTTCCGCTGCCCTTTGCTGCGCGGGGCGGGTTCCTTTGGTTCCGTTGGTTCCTTTGGCTCCCCCGGGATCCCTGTCCGCGGTAGACCTATCGGGGTGCCCGCGCGACCCCTGGCGGGTCCCCTTATCGCTGTCCTTGCTCCTGTCCCGTGGGGTGGGGGGGGAGCCGGTGCCCCCCCCCCCCCCCCCCCCCCCACCGACTTCCCTTTGGTTTTTACCTTCGGGCGTCTAGGTGGGGCGCCGGACAGTTATATTTTTTTTTGTGGAGGTTTCGCTTCCCTCGTCGAGTGAGGGTCGCGAGGCTGCAGGATGAGGCATCTGTTTGCGGACCAGGCGGGTCCAGATTCGTGTTCGGACGAGATCGCCAGGGCTTTAGGTTGCGTCCTGGCAGGGTCGCCACGACTCTTGTCTTATGGCTTGTTTGTTGTCTACTACTATCTCCCCTAGGCCTGTGTGGATCCGGCCCGGTTTGAGCCCGATCTCAGGGCATAACGTTGCCTGTGGGTCTGGGTTATGCGCCGGGATCCGTTGCGATGGCCAGTGGGCCATTGTTGGTTTTAAGCCACGCGATCAGCGTTGTTTATGTTGTGGACAAGGAGTTGTATCATAGGGTCAGCCTCGTTAAGGCGGTTACTCATCAGTTCGATTCCCCTTTCTCAGTCGAATGCTCGTGTGCACGGATGGCGGGTTGGCCATTGCATTTAAGACAGTTTGGCTTTGATAGGGTGGTTAGCCAACTTGGTATCCCAACGTTCTATACCTCGTTTTCCGGGGGAGGACTGAATTTTCCGTGGACACAGTCGGGGTTTTCTTCTTCCTCAGCCCCGTTGCTGTGTAACTAAACCTGATCCGGTGTCGTTGGTTCCCTTGCGTACGAGGCTCCCCGGCTGATATTGTATCTCGGTTTTTTGCCGTTCTAGATGTCCCTTGTTTCAGCATGGAGTCTTCCATTCATCCCCACGCCCCCGTTCGCCTAGGCTGTTGGCAGTCTCTCGGTTCCCAGGTTGGGTTGCGGTCAGTTCAGTGCCGAGGCCTTCTCATTTGGCCTGAAGTCCTTCTCCAGGGACCCCTTTCGGCAGGTGTCGGTGGTGCCAGGCCCCACGATCTCGAGGAGTCCAGATATTCTCTTTTCAGAGGTCGTACTTCGTCTGCTCCTTGCAGAGATACTCAGTTGGGTCAGGTCGCTAGGTCCCTCATCATCGAGCTGAAGTCACGAGTGATTCCTTCGGGTGGTTCAGATGCCTTCCGTCGCCTACGCATGAGGCTGTTGGCTCCGGCGGAGTCTTGGCAGGTTCCCGGCCTCCTCATCAGCTTGGTGGTCCTAGTGCCGGTTGTCGTTTCTCCATCCGGCCCCTACAAATGTTCCAGATGCAGGATATTTGGGGGTTTTTTTCTTCCGCCCCTCCAGGGGCGGTCGGTCGGGGTTGGGTTCCCGACAGTCCCATGGTCGTTGCAGATATAAGCTGGCGGGGGGGGGGACGCGAGGCCGTCTCCTCCCGTCTCAATGGCTCCTTCTCCCCACGGTCTTCAGGATGATTTGCGGGGGGGCAATTAAGTCTTAATGGACAATAGATTCCTTGAGAGTCATTTATCTGGCTTATGTGGGGTAGCTCACATGAAATAGTGATACACATGATTGAGGTGACCTAATATGTATGTAGGTTGCCTATTACTGATGGCACTAACATTAGCAGTGTATCTGCGGTATTCGTCATGGCGCTCTATTTATATGAGAATGGGTTTATAGTGACAATATTTGGCTAGTATTGTAGTGGTGGAGTTTGCAATTTGAGGGCCAGAACATGGCTCATTTGTTGTTTTGCCTATGGTAAAGGAAATGCAAGTATTTGGTAAATGCTTGCCAATTGCAAACTTAATAATTTTTATTTGAATTATACTGCATCGAGAGCCTAGTTCCCGAATCATGCAGGCGTTTTGTTTACGACGCCCATCTTCCAGGTCTCTGGTACCGTCCTGGGTCTCGACCGGTGTTCTCAGGCCTTGGTCCGTGCTCCAGGTTGAGCCTATGTTGAGGGCCTCCCTTGGCTGGAGCCGGTCCTGCCGGTCTTCCTGCTGGCGTTGGCCCTGACCCGAGGCGGAGTACCTGGCTTACCTTGTTAGCATTAGGTCAGGGCTGGTAAGAGATGGGTGGTGGTCGGCCCTTCCGTCCAAGGGGGCTTTTTATTACTGGGAACCCAGTTTTTTGCCCAGCCGCCAGCCCGGGGTCACAAGACCCGGGCAATGGCCGCGTCTGGGCTTCCCTTCGTTAATGGTGCTGGCGATTCTCGCAGCAGGACATGATACGCTTGTTTTTAGTCACTTGTCCATGCCCACGAGTTCCGGGCGATGGCCGACTCGTGGGCTCTCGTTAACGGAGCCCCTGTTGGGCGAGGTTCTACGGGCTCCTTGCTGGGCGTCGCCAAATGCGTTCGTCTCATGTTATCGGCGAGACGTGGTGGCCGGAGGCCCGGTCCTTTCTGAGGCGGTTCTGGCGGCTGGCCCTATGTAGATGTAGTCTGCGTTGTCCGACCCCTCCTCCAGTCAGTAAGTATACTTCCCGTATGCTATTTGTGTGGGTCAGGGATTATACAAATGTTGAAGGGGCTTGGTTAGGGATCTCGATATGGATTAAATGAATCTTAGTGATTTCATTATCCATTAGAGATACTAACCAACCCCCTTCATAAATTCCCTCCCGTCCTCCCCGCGTCGGTAGTCGTGCGCGTTTGAAAGAGGACAATTATGGCCCAGCGCCGGGTATATATAGGTGGTGTAGTCTCGGTCCAAGGCAGTTTCTTTTTAGGGTGGTTTTTAGCGAGTTGTTTTCTGTGCATCCAAATGGATATACAAATGTTGAAGGGGGTTGGTTAGTATCTCTAATGGATAATGAAATCACTAAGATTCATTTAATATGAAATCAGGTTCAATGAGACCTGAGTTACAGATGTTGAACCAAAAGACCACCGTTATAATTGATAACATGAAACATACACACAAACAAGGGAAAACATGCAAGAAACCTATATCAAATTCCAATGTATCGCCCTAGCTGCACTGTACATCGGAAAATGGAACTTGGGTTGTTACGTTCCATCAGGGGTCCGTCCTGGGACCTATCCTATTCACCATTCATACTTAACGTAGGGACATTGCAAAGCATCACAACGTGAGTTATCATATCTACGCAGATGATACTCCACTCTAAGTTGCCTTCAAGCCATGGCGTTTCAGACCTTGCTGCATGCCAGAAGATCTAGGACTGTTTGACTGAGATTGCAGATGTGGATGGACAGTAATTTCCTGAAAGTGAACCATGATGAAACAGACACTTTTCTTATGAGTTCAAGGCATCAACTTTACTAGAATACATTCAAGACATGTTGATTGAAGAACATGTTAGATAACTGTCAATCTTCCGTCCCTTGCATGTGATCCCTTGTAGTAGTGTTTTATGTGCCGAGTCAATCATAATTGGAGTATTTTGGTTCAACATCTGTCACTGAGGTCTCATTGAACCTGATTTCATCGTAATGCATCCATGTGGCCAATTCTAGACCATTTGCCTGAAAAGAGCTCGGCCTGTCTGAAAGATCGTTAGTCTTGGTCACTCATGGCCACTGTAAGCATGATCAGTCGACCAGTTCGTCTTACACCTCTCATCTTGAAGGGTCGTTCCAATGGTCTGATAGGTCACAATAACCGCCCATGTAAAAGCAGGATCTTGTTCCCAGATGGCTCCGCAGTGACTTCTTCTAACTTTATTCCAGGGATATGAGCATGTTTTTGTTGTCACATTTGTGTAAGTTTCAGCCTTGACTTTTCCCAGACGGTGATGCCACCCTGGATGTACTCCCCATTTGGGGTCTCTCGACAGTAAATTGTCAGTGTCTTGGACGATGAAGATCATTCAAGATGTTTTGTTCTGCCTGCAGAAATAGCATTACACTAATGAGTCATTGTCCTTAGACTCTCTCAATTAATAGGCAGAGCTAGGAGTTAGAAATCATGTGAAAGACCATTCGTGTGACAGGTGGTGAAGTCATTGACCAACCAATACGTTCCCATGATACTAGAAGTGTTTCTGCATCATGGTCGATGATCATGCAATCGTTGACATCCGTTGACATCGTTCTCACCAGTCCTCATGCGTCTATCACCTATTGGACACCTCATTTGTACAAGAGAAGTATGGCACTTTCGCTGAAAGTAAAGCTTTAGCTGAAGGTGGATACACCCTCGGCTCTTGGCCCAGTACATATTTACGGTCGGTTCCAAATTTCCAGAGGGATCTGACTTCACTTAGTCCACCTTCAGGCAATTCACATGTCTGATGTATTTCAAGGCATGGCAAAAGTCTGCCATGCTCTGCTAAACAGCCATTCCGTGTAACTAGGCACCCGGGGCTCAAAATTTTAAGTTCAACCAATCAAAACAAAAATTCATGTCTGGCTAGGTATATGTTCAAAGGGTTTAAATCTGAATTTTCACCTCCTTTCACCTTCTAACAACCGAGTTACATCTCCCAGAACAGAGATCAAATTTGCTACAAAAATTAGGCCTATTTTGTACTTTTTTTAATCACACTATATAAAGCATGTTCCATTATCTGTAGATACATGATTTTTGGTATTTACTATTATTTTACATCCATTTTACCATATCAAGTTGGTTTTTACATTTTTATGCGACCAGCTTGACAATATTTTAGATTGAAAACACCCTCGAAAAGTGTCACGCGAGTCACAAAAATATGTCCATATTTTAGATTGCTAAAAAAGTAGATTGTATGAACTGCAGTTGATAAATAGTAAGGAGCTTAGGGTCCCCAATCATACCAGCAAAGAAGATTTCCATACGTAAACCCCTTCATTATGAAAAACACCAGAACAATGTCACGCGAGTCACGCTAAGGTTTCTTAGGGTTGTCACACGAGTCACACTATTTAAAGCATGTTCTTTTATCTGCAGATATATCATTTTTTGTATCAAGTCTTATTTTACACCCATTTTACCATATCAAGTTGGTTTTTACATTTATATGTTACCAGCTTGACAATATTTCAGATTGGAAAACACCTTCAAAATGTTTCACGCGAGTCACAAAAATATGTCCATATTTTGAATTGCTTCAAAAGTAGTAGATTGTATGAATTGTAATTAATAACTTTTGAGGATCTTAGGGTCCTCAATCATACCAGCAAAGAAGATTTCCATATATATGTAAACCCCTTCATTATGAAAAATGCCAGAACAAAGTCATGCTAAGATTTGTAGGGTTGTCACGCGAGTCACATTTTACAAGTTTGTGAAAATAAGAGAATTTGTTTGAAAAAAATGAACTCTGCCGTTAAAATAATTTATGTAAATTATTCTAATTATCACATTGAAGGTAAATGTTATTATTTGATAAATAAAGAGATACAATACATACAATAAGTAATCTATATTTTATCTGGAATGTCAACTTCTGTTGGGCTAAGCTGATTTAACTCTAAAGTGATGTAATTTGCTCAAAGAAAACAAAACAGTTGATAATTGTTTTATAACACAGACAGGCCAGTTTTTCAATTCAATAAAACATGTATTTGTTTCCGTCTTGGGTTTGTCAGTCATAGCGCTCAATATTGTTATGATATTACTATCCTAACGTGTATTATGCAGCTCTCAAAATGTGTATTTGCCATTCAATATCAGACGATATAACCCTTCCATGGAGCTGATATTCAATCCAGCGTGGAAGTGCGCAAATTCATATGCGCGTTTATTAATGACGTATGAATGGCTCTGCGCATGCGTAATTGTGACGTGTGAATACATAAATCGCTGCGCACCTACGTATAGTACGCGCAAATGGCCCTTCGTGGGTTGAAAATGTTTAATCAGTAATTTGAGATTCAATACATTGGGCTTCTTCACTGAACAAGACGGAGTAACATGTAGGTTTTTGTTTATTTATGTTTTGCTCTGGATAGTATGTATAATGATAATAATATTGACTGGCTTGTTCTTTCGTGATATACCACTCAAGGCCAGTCAATATTATGTAAATATCAGACATCGCAATGATAAATAAGACAGAAAAGGATTATATGAATATTATTTGTAAGAAGAATTAGAGACTCTTAGTGCATCAAAGGGACTTTCAAGTTTCAAGAAGAACTTATGTCACACAAATCCAAAAATTCAAGTAAACCTAAGGGAAAGTTTTACTTTGATTTTAAAGTAGTTAAATAAGAAAGAAAAAGAAAATTAGCTGCAAAAGAAAGACTAATTTCCAGAACTATTAATTTAATGGGGGAAAAAAGAAGAAAAGTTCCAAGAGCTCGCATCGGAGCTTGGATTAAATAATTTGTTCATTTTAAAGATATGTATGTGATGTAACTGACCATAAATGATATGTTATGTTAACAATTTGGCTCATTTTACTTTATAAAATCATGATAATTAGTTCAACTTTTAGTCCGAAATGACACTTGTCACGCGAGTCACAATCATGTGTCACGCGAGTCACATTTTAAAATGTCGATTGACATGAAACAAAAAGTCAAGGGATAATAGAATTTGGTCTTATTATTGCCTAATGTCTCAAAATGAACTCCAGAAAATTTGGTGTAAATGGGACAAGTACTTTCATACGAAAATCCAGTCAAGTACAGTAAGGTCAGAAACCTTCAATAGTATGATCAGGCTACCAAATATGGCCCGTGCTGTAATATGGCCCCCCTGTTTATCAGCTGATTAAGCGCATTAACACAGATAATTCCGCGCAGTAAACTTCTTTTGCTTATCTATTTCCTTTGTGGTTAAGCGCAATAAGACTCATCGCGCAAGCAAAAAACATCTTCTGCGCGCTAAAAGTCAAGTGTGTACAAATGAATGGGAAATTTGTTTGCACAGCAGCACAGGGGAATAATTTACATCGTTTCAGAATCGGCTCCGATTCGGCATATTTGTCAAGTTTATACAAATATTTTGTGGAAAAATGTAATCTTGAAGATTTTAAGAACACTTTGATGGCACTTTTATTGGAAAAGTTTATCATTTATCAAAGAAAACGGACCTTTTAAATCATGTAAAAAGGGGGCCATATTACGGCACCCTCTTTCGATGTGATTTTTTTGCGCAGTGAAATGCAAATCGCCATTAGGGACAATTACGATCGCAGTCGGCAAATAAGGTATGGCATTGTTTTCATCTTCATTTGAAGTTTATTCTTGACGAATTTTGTGGTTTCTTCAAAGATATTTTTTCAGATATCGGTTGTTAAACATTAGGGGGGCCATATTCGGACACCGCATCATATGGCGTCACGCGAGTCACAACAGAAAAAACGACATATCTCCAACAAGAATGACTTAAAATCAACGATTTCTTTTTAACAATGTGTATGGTCAATACATTGATTGAAATATGTAAAAATAACAGATCTGCAAATTAAAGTTTTGAAGTACTTCACCTTAACAAGGGTGGAATTTTGTATAAATGTCACGCGAGTCACAATGGAATGGCTGTAATTTGTAAAGCAGATGATTGGATTTGGAGATCGGTTAAATCAAAGTTGGCCACCAACATGACCATGGTGGCTACCAAAACCCGGATTGGGGGGTTTATATTCTGACATCATGTTTCAATGCTATTATCTATCAATGACTATCATACAAAAAATGTGATAATTGGACTTTTCAGGAAAATCTAAGAATCTAAGATGGCTGCCAAGATGGCAGGCATACAAATAACCGAAATTATATTTTTAAATCATCCCTAGTGTTTCATGACCATGGTGGCTACCAAAACCCGGATTGGGGGGTTTATATTCTGACATCATGTTTCAATGCTATTATCTATCAATGACTATCATACAAAAAATGTGATAATTGGACTTTTCAGGAAAATCTAAGAATCTAAGATGGCTGCCAAGATGGCAGGCATACAAATAACCGAAATTATATTTTTAAATCATCCCTAGAGTAGTGGCGAAATTATAAAAAAGCATGGTCATTTGTTTGTATTTTCTGTTTAATTTCATTTATCTCAAAAGATGTATACAAATATTTTTTTTTTCACCAAAATCCAAGATGGCTGCCAAATTATGCATTTAAATTAATTGAATCATTAGAATTAAACTTTAACTAATGTCTAATCCCTCGTTGCAATTTCTTTAACTACAGTAGACTAGACACATTCAGGTTTACAAAAATGTAAGTTAAAAAAATATATCTTTTGGGTGCATGGGAACCCCCCATTCCGACTAGACTAATTGTGTTTCTATTCTCACCTGAGTTTGTAGAAGACTTTATATACAAATTCACTCCGTGCAATGAAACAAAAACATGAATTATTGCTGTCCTTCCAAACGTGCAGTATTCAGTATCGCAGAGCGCTTTGAGTTACTGTTACACTAACAATCCTATTCACATTGTCCACAAACTGTCTGTAGACACCTAATCAGTGCAAGTCTACTCTTTCAGTTTCAGGTTAAAAAAAAACAAATTGTTGCATGGTCAGAATTTGGGCTGAGAAATATTCAAAACTCGATCTTCACTGAAATGATGCTGTAGAACTTTGAAGAGCTTCATTCTATGGCGACCAAAACATACTATTAATTATGATTCCAACGGTACGGCCGCGCACTGTTTCTAGACGTTGACGTGACGTCAGTAGTACAGTGTAACCGACCGTTATTATTACTTGAACTTGAAAATAAAAAGCGAATCGGTCAATTACGGGGCGGCCGCGATCGGGGTATCTATATCGACTGCGTAACCTGGTTCGCGGCCGGGGGTTTCCCCACACAGAACAGCATGTACTACGCACACGCAGCGCTTTGCATGAGCGTGCATGCAGGTCACATGGCCGGCTGTAGACCCGGAATTTTCTTGAAGCTTTCTGCTCCCGTATTATTTGTTAGACTCATCCACTATGATCACAGGGTTTTATTACGCTAAAAATAAAATCCCTTCATTATGTATATTATGCATGGAACTCATCAATCAAGGAATTAAACATTTTCTACCCCCACAATAATAATCATCTCATCATAACGAGTCATTATTTCTCAAACACGTGGGTACTGAATTGAAGCCGATAGGATCTGAATTAAGATTAACAAGAATCATAAGAGAGACGCCAGCAAAGTTTGGAAGGGGAAGGGGATAATTCCTCTCTTGGCAAATCCCAATCCATACAAAAAAAAGAAGATGACTAAATAAAGAAGCACAAATTCATTTTACATTTTTGAAAAGGACTTTCCTGTGCTTCTTGTGATAAAATAAAACGTAACCCCTTGGCCGTTGCAGGGGTGCCAGGGTCAGGGATGGGAAACAAGGGTGCATTTTTGTAGATTATCATGTCCCTAAATTATTATTTAGGACCAAGTGTTCCACAAAATATTTCAAAATGGAATTACATTTTTTTACGGTAACACCTTTTTCGTAAGTTCTTTCTTTTTGTTTCGCCAAATATTTAGGTGACTTCTCGATGGAGAAGACGCAGAGCTATACTCGGCATTGTTCAAGGCGGTTCATGGCTTGCTCAGATCTGGTCGGATACTTCAACTTGTCAAATTTATAATAATGATGAACAGATAAACACCCGCTTCTTACATGTCTATCATTATTCTGTTTTGGTGTCTTCATCAAATTGTTGATATCATTGTCGCATTGTATTTACTTAATTCATGCCTAGATCTTCGTATATGATTATCAAGTTCTAATAATTCAAAATGTTGATTATAAATAATTATTTCAGCGCAGTAGAGTATCCACGGGCGTCGATCTGTCATTGATACCCATTGATCAGGGGGGGATGATCCATTCATCCATCCCCCCCTGATGAATGGGTATTACGTAAGTATCGACGCCCATGAGAGTATCATATAACAGAGTGATGTGATTTTCATAAGCATAAACATATTAATTATTTGTTTTGTATACATTATACTTATAGTAGCTGCGCTATAACAATGTTCATATTATTATTATCATTTATATGAAAAATGCATGGAAAATTACACCACTGTTAAAAACTTCTCACTAGCATTAATTATTGCCATAACTTTCACTACTAGTACTAATTTGCATTTTCGTGTTTGCAGTGTATAAAACAGAGTGATGTAATTTTCATAAGCAATATATAATTATATTAATTATTTGTTTTGTTATTTAAGTACGCAAGAAAAGGGGTACTTAATTTAACTTAATTACATTTGTGTCCCATCTATATACAAGAAGACTCGTAGCGTACATGCTACTATATTATTCACAACAGCCGTTATTGAATAATAATGTACATGAGGTTTTAAGTTATGTTACCTTCAATTTGAAATCCCACGAATGATTAGGTGATGCATGTTCATATTTGTGGATCTCTGTTTTTTTCTTCTTTTCGACGCACTAAAATGTGAAAACCTTTTGTGAAATTGACTTAGACTAAAGTCGGTGTCTGTTCAATTATCGGGTGCTGCTTGATTATTCCGAAGGTTCGTTATTCCGAATGATTATTATTCCAATCACATTGATGTCACATAGGCCTACATGGGGGTTTCGTTAATCCGAAAATTAATTAGGGTTCGTTTATCATCCGAATATTTGTTGCATTAAGCCGAAAGTTCACTTATCAAAGGTTTATAATTCGGACGGTTCGTTAATCCGAATGTTCGTTTAACTTTTGAAAATGAAATAGGGTTCCCTTAATCCGAAATTGAAATGAGGTTTGTTAATGAAACAGAGTTCGTTAACAATTTCATTTTCAGTTTATTGAACCTCATCGCATTTTCGGACTAACGAACCTCCGTGATTTTATTTTACGGAGTAACAAACCCTTTTTCATTTTCATATCAACGAATCGTCGGAATATTATACCCCCGGTTTCATTCTCGGGAAAATTTATTTATTTTTCCACATTTGATAAAAAACAACAATATTAAACAAAGAATATCAAAATGTGTGCGTGTGTGTGTGTGTGTGTGTGTGTGTGGGGGGGGGGGGGGGGTAAATAGAGGCCAATGCGGCCTATCACAGGTGTATGAAATGTATATTAAATACATTTATTATGATTGCAAAGACCAAAAGGCCAAACAAAAATCATGACAAACTGCATTGTATACAAAACGGGAAAATAGTGAATTATGAATCTTTCTTATTGCAGTGCAACTATATAAAGTAATTATACTTTTAATTTCTAAGTGGGGGCAATTTTGTATTTGAGTCTCAAGACTATTCCATACTTCAAAATAACGACCTGTACCTCATTATTTTGCTGAATATAATTATACTCGACAACGGCATAATAGTAACCAAAAGAACAATATATCAAACGTAATTTCGAATCGAATTTGAAAAGAAAGGAAAGGGAGAGAATGCAGAAGATCGATATCGTAAGCAGAGCTTGAAAATGATACCGGCATTACAGAATGAGGAGAGGATACAGGAAGAAAGAGAGGGTGAGGATTAGAGTAATATTCACGTTATAATGATAATAACAATTGATGATTGATAAAAATCATGACAATTAGCATGAATACTAAAGATATAATGGGCAATATATATATACCTTTCATGAAAGTTCGTTTATCAAAGGCCTTTATATTTTATAATTCCGACGGTGCGTTAATCCGAATGTTCGTTTTCCGAAAAAGAAATGAGGTTTGTCAATATGAAATGAAACGGAGTTCGTTAAAAATTTCATTTTCGGTATAACGAACCTCAATGCATTTTCGGACTATACATTTCATGTACTTCATCATTTGCCGAATATATACTCGAAAACAATATTGCAAGTAATACATATGATACAATAACAAAAATAACAATGAAAACATCTTAGCAATATGATAATTATTAATATAAAAAGTAGACCTACTTCATAAGTGAATAAATATAAGTAACCAAAACAAAAGAACAATTTATCAAACATATTTTTTCGAATCGAATTTGAAAAGAAAGAAAAGGGGGAATGCAGAAGACCGATATCACAACTCAGGCCTTACTGAAGGAGGGAGGATACAGGAAGAAATAGAGGGTGAGGATTAGAGTAATATTCATGTTATAATGATAATACAAATTAATGGTTGATAACAAATAATTATGAGTTTATGACTGTTAGCAACATTAATGCAAGATAACTTTCACGATTCTTGTTATATGATACAAAGTTATTCACTTTGAATTACAATAATTTTCCTTGGAATATAATCTATTTTGTTCGTTTATACTCGACATACAACCCACATGAAAATACAAATCATTATTAGAGAGTAAAGTAAAGTTGAAAAAGTTACTAAAAATGAAAGGAGTAAGGTGCAACGGCGGGGTGCAGGGAAGAACTGTTGGGCAAGCACTGTGAGAAATAATGTTCCTGTCCAAATCCTGTATCGCCCCAAACACACACAGTAGGAAACTAGGAGTACATATCAGTCAGTCCCCAAACATATTTTCCGTGTATGCCCCCAACACCCCCCCCCCTCCCCCCCCCCCCCCCCCACAATATATGACTACAATAATTATCTAAGTCTGAAAATTATAATATTTTCAACAAGGGATTTAGGGAAGGCACAATTATTGCCCATCTACTCCTCAGTCTACAGCTGGTTATGGAGCACTCAAAATATAATATTTTAATATGATATTCGTAATATAATATTAATTTACGGAAACAAAACAAAATAATGATTTAAATAAATATAATTCAATGCAAACACAATTCTATACGGCCAGAAGAGGGCGACAAAAATCGAATCAACATCGTAGACTTGTCATGTGACTTGTGAGATATGACGCACATCATCACCAGATCGTTGAGATTGACGTTTCAATTATCATCAACCTGTGGAAACAAAACAAAATAACATTGTAAAATTACCCAAATCATCAAAAATTTAAACCAAAGGATATAATAATCATGACAAAAAGGTGTTTTCAACTTTTCAAGCTCGAAAACAACTTCGGCATTCCCGTAATTCGCGTTTGCCGCTTCGCTGCTAGCGAGCGACTAGCGTGCACGGCCGCGAACCGGAGCGACCCGGCCGCGAACCGGGACTAGGAAAGCCATTCGCGGCAGCGGTCAAATTATACTTTTTTGTCGGAACGATGTCTTTGTTTTCAATATCCAGGTTAGTGAGTATCTGACCTATAATTTGATACCAATAAGTATTTTGCTAGCGCGCGTGATTTTTATTTTGCCGACGGAAACCCTTGACCGGCCGCGAACCGCATCATCTGCTCTAGATAGTGGTGTAGTCCGTTAGATAGAGAGAAATGGAAGGGTGTGGGGGGGGGGGGGGGGCACTAAGATTGGCCCGAAGATTTCCCCATAATCGTGAGGGGGGAGGGGGGGACATGACTACTGCATTATGTATGTCTTTTATATTGATATTGGGGATCATGAGAGGAGGAGGGGGGGGGGGGGGGGCGGGCAACTATCCTTTGCACCCTATAATATAGCTACGCCACTCTTTCTATTGAGGCTTGACAGGATTGTGTTTATCTTTGAAAGTTGGAATATAATGGGGAATTCCATGTTTCTATTTATAACTGGTCTTTGTACCGTGCCCATCGATCCTGATTATTATCTATGAATTGATTGCACAGCTAGATTCTTTTGCTCTATCTCACCTCAAACAATAGACCACATGTAACACGTTGTCTGTGAGCGCTGCCTTGGTTTACCATCGATCAACTTCATGTTGAGCACTTTATCTGGGAAGTAAGCGGTTAAACTTTTTTACAAGCTTAGCCTTTTTAAGGTCCGAACCATAAAATATTGTATGTTTGATTTGTAATTTTGTTGTATCACTTGTTATGCCTCCGCCAACGAAGTGGCCGGAGGCATTATGTTTTCGGGTTGTCCGTCCGTCCGTCCGTCCGTCCGTACGTACGTACATCCCGTTTTCGTTCTCGCGATATCTCAAGAACCGGTTGACGGATCAATTTCAAATTTGGTATGAGTGTGCATATCAGTCTTGGAGGTCTCGAGGCCGGCCTCGGCCTCGAGGCCGACTTTGCCAGGCCTCGGCCTCGGCCTTGGCCTCGTAATGCCGTGACTCGGACTCGTCCTCGGCCTCGTAGCATGCGGCCTCGGACTCGAGGCCGGTTCGAGGCTGGAAGATTTCATAGGATCTGGTGAATTTAAGATTCAACATCTATTCACTATTTTGAAGTATTTTCCAATAATATTTCATTAAAAAAAAATAAAAATGTAAATCATACGACTGATAGTTAAGTTCATGCGCAGCTACGACCTACGTACGTACCGTACCCATCGATATCTCTCGATGTAATATAGTACGGTACAGTCAAAGATCCTACATATGTCAGCGCTGCAGCGCTCTGATATACAGCGTGCGCACCCTGAAGATCTTGGTTGTTCAAATTTTAAAGGGACTTAGTAACATTGTCCAAATCCTCAAAATAAAATTGTAATTCTAGCGGTTCCTTTATACCTTGTTGTATTCGTATTAACAATAAAATCATGGGACAGCTTTCGGTTTTTCAAATTTCCCTTTCATTACAAAGATATGTATGATTGAAGTATTTAGATAAGAAAATCTCCGGGCGAGATTTTCATCCCTGTACAAAGTGAATGCAGTGAGTTGGTGAATATCACCCAATATCACTTTGCATTTTCGCTCATTACTTGGCCATACATTGTCCATTTGACCTGAAATTTTCACACAATACCCTGAGGACATATGAGATAACAACAGTATACATTGCATCAACCATTCATCAGTTTTTGCACATCTCAACAAAGTTACTAGATCCCTTTAAACAGCGTTGTTAGAGGGACCGGCTTAAACAGCGTTTTTGGTTGTTTAAAAAGTTGTTTAATTTGTTTTGCTGTGTATGCACAACGCAAAGTAAGTTACGCAATGGCATGTGATCGATTAGATCACGATTATTTGGTAATACTGAAGTATCTCGAAAATACTTTTGCATTTTCATGAAATTCTCAGTCTTGGAGGTCTTGAGGCCGGCCTCGGCCTCGAGGCCGACTTTGCCAGGCCTCGGCCTCGGTCTTGGCCTCGTAATGCCGTGACTCGGACTCGTCCTCGGCCTCGACCATGGTGACTCGGACTCGGACTCGGCCTCGGACCATGGTGACTCGACTACAACACTGGTGCATATTGGGGTGACAATGATCTGATTAAATTTTGGGGTTCATGAGGTCAAAGGTCAAGGTCACAGGACTCGATAAATGTGCAGAAATGCCTCGTTCTCGCGATATCTCAAGAACCGGTTAACGAATCAATTTCAAACTTGGTGTGAGTGTACATATCGGGGTAGCAATGATCTGATTAGATTTGGGGGGTCATGAGGTCAAAGGTTAAGGTCACAGGACTCAATATGTATGCGAAAATGGCTTGTAATGGCAAAATTTCAAGAACTGAATGTCAGATTTCAATCAAACTCGGTACCGGAATTTATCACAAAGAGTCAACGTAGCCATAACATGTTGGGGTCATGAGGTTGAGGTCAAGGTCACAGGACTCATTATACATGCAAAAAAGCTTTTAATGGCAAATTCTCCAGAACTAAATGTCAGATTTCAATCAAACTTGGTACCTGAATGTTTCTTAGGGAGCCAATGTAGCCATCAAAGTTTGGGGTCATATGGTCAAGGTCACAGGACTCAAAATACATGAAAAATATTTTAAAAATATTAATTCAGTGCATGTTAATTTGGACTTGATATTAAAATCGCGTGATAGCGGAGGCATAATTTTCGACTGCGCGCAGTCGAAGATCCATCTAGTTTTTTTATGGTTGAATAAACTGAAATGAAACAAAACTTGATTTACACGTTTATTCAGCAAGCAAATGCAGAGTTTCTCATGAATATTTTTTCTCTCAATGATATTGTAACACTCCAGAAATCCATATTGGTTTGGAGAAACAGTTGGGCAATTCCAAGCAAACGCCGTGACGGTCAGAGGGTGTTTCTCACAATGAAAGTCCAAATAACTCATAAAATCTAAATATCTAGAACCAACTTTTGATATGCATCTGTAACCACTATCCTACCAATAATTTACAATAGGCAAGAAAACCAAAATTCCCAATGAATTATTAATTATGAATATCAATATCTGCCGTAACGCCGTGACGGCAAAAAGACATGGGTTTCTTACATGCTAAGAAACTAAGTAAACTCTGTGAACTACAGGAACATTTTGCACTTTTGTCACATTGATTCTTTGTACTAGACATCAAGCTAGAACATCCAAATAAAAATGTAGAAAAAATCCAATGCTCATAGTAAATATGATATCATAAATGTATCTATGCACTGTAACGCCGTGACTGTAACGCCGTGACCTCTGAATTGTACATGTTATATATATGGGAGATATTAAAGAGATGAATAATATGATATAATTTTAATGTTGTGATCCAGAATCAATAAAGAACTAGATGAATGGGTGATATAACCAAGATGCTATTAAATGATCATCCGCATGACACAAATTTGCAGCACAGCGCCCTCTATTGATCAAAAAATCTTTTAGGACATAATTGAAATTCTTATCTATTTCAGAAGTTAGTTAATGGAACCATCAAATATTAAAACCAAAATACATACTTAAATGTAACAATGAAATATGAGACCTTTGACATCTGACCTTTGACCTTGTTTCTCAAAATAACATACAAATGTTTAATTTTTGGTCTGCACTGTGCATATTTGCAAGTGATTTGTTTCATGTAACATGATTTCAGAGTTAGTAAATGTTTGTTTTTGAATTGGTAATTATCCGAGTGACCTTTGACCTGTGCCCCAAACAGTTTCAGAAAATTGTCTTTTACCTACAAGGCTACAGTACTCTTTCTAACATTGATTCTGGAACTTATTGTGAGAACAAAAAACAACAACAATATTTTGACCTGTTGACCTAGATGACCTCCCATGACCCCATTCCCTAATCAGGTCATATACTTCACTGGATGCATACCAGTATTATTATCATGTTATCCTTCAAGGATTCTCAAACTATCTTGATAAAAATATAATTTTTGCATATTTGTTAGCTATGTGACCTTTGACCTTTGACCTCATGGACCAAAATCATATCCAATAATCCGTACCTCTAAATACATGGATTGTACAAAGTTTGAACGAAATCCATCCAATGATTCTTGAGATATTGCACAAAAAAGAACACTGATGTACAGATGCACATACAGACAGACGGACATACAACCCATACACATACATGACTCGGGTAACTTTGAGATGGAAACATTATCAACTGACCCTATTCATATAATTATAGCATGAGCAATGCCCAAGCATACCTACACAAAATATCTTACACTATTTGATTATGTCTACTGTGTTATGTCAATGGGAATCCAGTAAGTAGCGTCACGGCGTTACACAAAACGTAACGCCGTGACCAAATTGATATTGATTATATTAATAAGTGGTAAAAGATAATGCTGCTATTCAGCATGCATATTATAGCCCTATGGGCTATTACAGAGAAAACAAAAAATTATTTCATTCCCATTCATATTTTTCCAGAAATATTAAAAATATATGTTTTTAGTGTAATGCTGTGACATATTAATGATTGTAAATGAGACAGTCACTGAAGCGGAACGAAGAGCGAAAATGACGAAATTGATATTTATCTGAAAAATTGAAGCAATGATCCTGTCAACACTGAAATAAAATGTTATGAAAACTCCTTTTCGCTGTTCTTTTATGCTTAATATTTAATTGAATGTTTTGTGAAAATAACTGAAAATTAATTAATGCTATATATTAATAATAAAATAATAGTTTACAATTTTTTTTTTCAAAAACAAAATACATTTTTGGAAAGTTCAATCTTTTAGCTTTCATTTGATACCAAATTTGTTATGGTACAACGAATTTGAAAAATCAGTGGTTATGTCAATGTTTGCTTGGAATTGCCCAGTTACATATAGCTCTGAGAATCATTACTGATGAGATATCAGTAGTAATACTAATGCATTATTATTTAACTGTGTAGTATTTATTTCATATGATTTATTTGTGGTAGTGATGGAATAAAGGTAATTTTCAAAGCATGTATAAAATAAATGTGCAAATAATACATTATTGCAATCTGTGAACTCGTATAAAGAATGATTTGTTTATTTATAACATTGAGAGAAAAAAAATCTCAACACAAGCATCTTCAGTGAAATCTAATTAAAAGTCACCTCAATGAATTCCCCCCTATTCTCTGCAGATCTACCTGCTGATGCGAATGGTGCAGAGGCGTTTTGCGGACACCCTTTTCCTTTTTATCCTGACACTAATATTACTGAACTTTTAAAAAGGCACCTAAAAGCATTTCTACGTAACCCTCTGACGTTGCACTCTACTTTACCTGCAGATGCAAATGGTGCCCATGCTTATCCTGTTATTTTTACCCTTATACCTAATTAAATTGAAAATGAAATGAAAAAGCGTCTCATTTATTGTTCTTTTTAATCCCTTCCCTGCAGATCTACCTGCAGATGCGAATGGTGCCAGAGGTGTTCGGGAACACCCTTCTCCGGCCGTTCCTCCAGGTGGCCGGGATCATGACGGCCATCTTGGTCAGTCTGTCCAGAGTATCGGACTACAAGCACCACTGGAGCGACGTCTTTGCGGGAAGTGCGCTGGGCTTGGTGGTCGCCATCTTGGTGGTGAGTAGAAGACGTGACTCTGGTTTCTTAACATGGTCCCTACAAGATTCTGAAATCCCCAAAGATATTGAATCCCCAAAGATATTGAAAAGGATTGTGGTAGGATTGAACTATGTGCAGTCTCGGGGGACTACATCACAGGTCTATTAAAGGGAAGGGTAGGGTGGTAGGAGGTGGAAGATTTTATTTGGTGGTCAATTTTGAAGTTGGGGAAATGTAAGTTTCAGGCATTAGTCAAGACCCAATGGGTGTATAGCAGGGGCGTCGATCACGGGGGGGATGGGGGGGATATATCCCCCCCAATATTTCAGGTGGGGGGGATGGCCTGTATTATCATCCCCCCCAATATTTGGGAGGGAAAAAAAAAATTAAAAATAGTTTCTTATATTGTATGTCTTATGTTAGAAAGTCCTTACTCATTCCTCCATAAGCAAAAGAAGTGCGATCCGCCCTTTGGTTTTCTGCAAACTTGATTTCATTAATTGTGTTTATCTATAACACGGTAACTCAGAAACAAGTTTATAAAACGTGAAATTTATGCCTTAGGTATGCTCCAGATTGCACAATTTCAAGCCCCAAAATGCAAAAGCTTCCTACCCCTAACCCTCCCACACCTACCCCCCAGGCGTGGATCTACGGGGGGGGGGGGGGGGGGGGGGTTTAGGGGTTTAAAACCCCCCCCCTTGGGCTGCCAAGTGAAAATGTGATGTGCATAGACAAACGCCATCATTGTGTCCAGACCCACACAGTATCCGTATCGTCATTAGGTCAACCCCCCCCCCCCCCCCTTAGCAAAATAGCCCCCCAAAATCGCCTCGCCGCTACAAGCTCCGCATCGTCATTGGGTCAAACTCCCCCCCCCTTAGCAAAATAGCCCAAAAAAAAATCGCCTCGCCGCTACGCGGCTCGTGGACGATGCTCCGCATCGTCATTGGGTCAAACCCCCCCTTAGCAAAATAGCCCCCCAAAAAAAATCGCCTCGCCGCTTCGCGGCTCGTGGACGATGCTCCGCATCGTCATTGGGTCAACCCCCCCCTTAGCAAAAAGCTACATCCGCCCCTGCCCCCATCGGTCGCTTCGCTCGCTCGCAATAACTGATCATCCCCCCCAACCATGAGAAGAAATCGACGCCCTTGGTGTATAGTTTAGTCATGTGACCCAAAACCGATGTTCTCATATAAATTGTAAAAATCAGTACAACTGTCATAACATAGGCATTAACTTTGATTACATTTTGTTTCATTTTCTGTCCAGGCCGTATTCATCAGCGATCTCTTCAAGGTGCACGTACCGCGCGAGGCGAACATCGAGAAGGCTGAATCGATGCCCCTCTACGGATCAGGATCAGTCGCTAGCGAGCAGCTCAGTGGGGATAGCAAGGATCACGCCAACAATGACATCAGGCATCCGACGCTGTGACATTCCTTGTCACGCCCCGTCACAAAATCATCGACACTTGACATACACTGTGAGACAGTGCTATGTGACTGACATTAAATGTGACAGTGTGACACACCACGTCACATCTGTGTTGACCACGCCAGCAACGACATAAGACATCTGACACGCCCTGTCACATCCTGTTACACGTTCGTTGATAAGCGACATACACTGTGAGACATGGCTATGTGACATACACTGTGATGCCTTGTTATGCGACACATCTCGTCACACCCTGTCACATGCTCTTTGACCACGCCAACATCGACATTAGACACCCAACACTGTGACACGCCTCGTCGCACCCGTCACACGCTTGTTGACATGCGGCATATATGCCATAAGCTGTGAAACATCCCATCATGCTCTCTGTGATGTGGAGCATACTCTGTGACACAGTGATATATATGCAACATACGCTGTTACACAGTGATACAATGTGACACAATGATATGTCATTTACACTGTGATATTATTTGTCACACCTATTCCTTTTTTTATTGACCATCTATATACCCTAAGATGAGACAGTGATGCGAAAGTTACACTGTGATACAACTCGTCACACACTCACTGACATAGTAAGATATCAAGGTCACAATCTCTGTGACATATCTCGTAAACAGGCAAACGACATCTTGTTATGCAAGTTGTGTGACAACCATTGACATGCGGCAAATAGAATGAACAAACCAAAATAATAAAACATCCTGTTAATACATAATGCATAAGAGAAGGGCGCTGAGTCACTTTTTGCACTTCAGGGATAACAATGTTCAAAGTTTTGGAGCCGTGTATAAACCAAATTTATCATTCTTTTACTTTTGATAAATATCCCCTAATTAGAAATAATTATACCAATATCATACCAAATCGACCTACGCCCTTCTCACTGATATAGCCAAAATGTAATTTGTATCTATTTCATCACCACCAGTATTTTTAATTGTTATTTTATTTCCTGTTGTTTATAATGCCTTCAGGTTTGTAAATGTTCAGTTGATGTTTGTCTGTTATATTTGGTGGAAATGCAAAACGGTAGTGGAGTTTAAATTAATACAGATATGTTTTTATAGTCCACAGATATATTACTGGGGATGTGAAGTAGGCATTATGATTTTATAATGACAATATTTGAATATCACTTTGTCACTTTTAGCTCAGAGGCTAAAAGGGAGAAGATTTGGAACGTTGGAACCTAGACTACGACATATAACATACCAGATGTTAACTTTGTTGTTGGGAACATCATGGAATGTTCCCTGAGGATTTAAAAATCATATTTTGGGAAGACAATAAGTCTTGAGATGTGTAATCTTCCCTCAATATAATTTCAAATCCCTTGGAGAGGAACATTCCGCGATGTTCCCTCCTCCGTCAGTATATCAAATGTCATAATATTGCAACACTCTGACATCACTATACATGTACCTAAATGCATCTCAATTTAGTCAACCTTTTTGTTACCCTATGCAAAGTTCACCTAATATTGAACGATGAATTAATATTTGGTGCTCGAATACCAGATTTGAAAATATTCCAGCAAAATGTATTATTTTTTTTGCTATGCCACTCTTTTTTATTAATATTGTATTAAGTAGGTTATTAACAAGTGCTTGCTCTGCCCATCAAGCATTGATGCCAACACATATGTTAATGTTCAGAGTGTCTTTAAATGAACTGACAAATGATGTCAAGTTATGGTAAGATATAATTTTATCACATTACATGCACATTTTTGTTTTTTATATGCCAGCCATGCTCCGCATTTTCTCTGCATATGAATCTTTAAAAAAAAAAATCAGCAATTGAAGTTACTTTTAATTAATGTGGTGACTACTTTATGCAGCATTATGCAACTCTGTTATATTAAGGAGTGACATTTAAATTGTGTACGTATGTATAAGTTGTGTTCCTATTTATAAGGAACAATTATTATTCAAACGGTAAACAAAATACAAAAAAGTATCATCTGACCAAATGTTTATGTTACGGTGAGAATCAAATGCAAGAGACTGTTTGGAGATCATTATGATGGACTCTATGATAATATAGTGATGTATTGCCATTCAGTTGGTTAATTCATGTATAGTTTGTTTTCTTGTTTGTAAGAAGAATAGTATTAAAGTGGAACAAATTTAATATTTATCAGCTGACCAAACTTTTGTATTATAATCATGGAAGTTAAAGACTGTTGGAAAATCATCATATGATGAACTCTGTGATAGTGAGGAAATGTTTGTGTTCCTATTTATAACAAATTATTAGAATGTACAAAATTGTAATGCCTATCATCTGACTAAATGGTTGTATGAGGATGAAAATGAAAAGCTATAAAGGACTGCTAGAAAATCAAAATGAAGGTGCTTTTTAAAACAAAAACAATTACAGCTGACTGTATTCATTTTAGACATTAGACTCAAAAGTTATCACAATGTGAACAGAGGTACCTTTATGAACACAAGGTTTTGATATAATGGAGCTTCATGGTAACTTTTTATGACCCACTGAACTGATAACTCATGGAAGGAGCTAAGTGAGCTATGGATGTTAAAGGATGTTGAAGCTGGATAGCCTGTCATGTTTTATGAGACGTTTTACTCGATTGTTATAATTGTATTTATTTATTTATTCATCTTTTTAAAGGGGGGATGGGCATCCAAAAGACGCAGCAATGAGTCCATTGTCTGATCAAAATCGCAGCAAATGAAAAAAGCAGGGCTCCACACTTACCTTTTTTTTATCAGTGGCCCGGTCGGGCCAGTGAAATAATTTCTTCCCCTTATCTGTTGGCCCGAAAGAAAACATTTACTGGCCCGAAAATTGTATTTCATGAGTAAACTTTTTACTATTCAAAATATCACTCTTTCCTGATCAAACATGTGATTATAGATAAGCATGACATGGAAGAAAACAAGATTTTTCTAATTTTGTCAATGTCAGGTTGAAAATCTGCTTGCCCGATCGGGCCACCAAAACATTTACCGAAGCATGAATGAGAATATCAATTCAGTAAACATTCTTTCCATGTGTATTTAATTCAGTGGTATGAATGTACGTGTATACAAATTATTTCTTGTAACCTTCTGTTTGTAAACTTTGTACATTTCAATCAACTTATCGTTTCCCTTTACAGAATAAAATTCTGTATATATATACATGTACGTATGGTGACTGTGTTCACTAACTTTTATGATATATTTGTAACATATAATTATTTGACTATATTTACATGGTATTTGTACAGTGTGTTTTAATAAGTAGCAATAATGATTAAAAGTGTCTTCATTCTTATAAAGATATATTTATCATTCTTAGGGAATAAAACGAAAAACAATACGAAAGATATTAACAGTGATAATTGATTTTGTTCTGTTCTTTCCCGCTATGGGTTCATGTGGAAGATTTTTATAAGATTTAACCTGTTCAAATATAGTTAGGGTTTTGGATTTTGGAAAATGCATATAACCAAATTACAATATACAGCAACAAAATAACAATTAGACACATAAAGTTCCATATGCACTTGTTAACATATTTATTTATCTTTCATGAAAAAGGCACAATACTAAGATTTACAATTAAAAATTGGGTTTCATCTTAAAAGTACTTAACTAAATATTCATATAACTGAACTATAATCTGGCATGATAAGAGTAGAAACCCACACTCACCATTAATTTAAAATGACATGATTGTTTAAAATTACTCCTCATACAACTAGAAACTATATAAATGCATAACTGTTATACAATAAACAGTGAGTTTTTCTTATAAGTGTATATACTAAGCAGTATGTTGACTTAACGTTTTCAGGAAAGTACATTCATAAATTTGTAATAGCAATAAATAATATTCTTTTGTACATTATTATGTCTATACATTTTGTATGATCTATATACGTAGATCCACATTTGCAGTAATTGTTCATGTTTAGTTTATCTTATGTATTGTCTTGAAAGAACAGTAAACGTGGACCAATAAACTAAATATATTTAACATTCGAAAAAATGCCTTATTTTTCTGATTTAAAATCTAAATATTTGATTTGAAATGGTGTTTCTTCATTGTCCATTTGCTACATTCTTTAATACAGTTTATATATTGCACATTGTCACAAACAAATCATTCTTATATTGGAAAAAGTTTAATGTCCAACCAGATGAAAAACTTAAATTTCAAAATTGTTTTTGCAAACACTAGAATATAAAACATCGGTCATTCATCACATAAATACATTTATATGATAACAATGTGGAGAAATTAGCACAAAGAAAAAGATGAATGGTCTAATATAATGCATTGATATATATATATATATATGGGCAACTCCAGCGTCATGGACATTACAAACGGACAGTATTTTCATGACTTTCCAATGCCACTACTAATTCATACCTCTACCTTATGTCTAACTTTTATTTTGATTACAAAGCAATAACCTGGTTAAGTATGCAAAAAAAGTTTCAGAACATTTATCCAATTCGTTACTGAGTAATTCTGCAGAATGTGCGCCGTCACGGACATTACATTTTTTGGACATGACTTTTTGCATCCATATACATCTTTGCAAAAATCTGTGAGTTCTGAGACCTCACAAAGGTGATTTAGGTATTCGATTATAGACAAGACAATGATGAATTGAATCCAAGTTGGATTTTGCGAAACGGGCCAGGTATGTGTGATCTAGACAGCAAAACGTTGCGTCACGGACATTACATTTTTCAGCGTCACGGACATTACAGTTTGTCCGGAGGATTTGATTAATTAAAAAATATACTTTAGAGCACTAAAAAAAATGAAATTTTAATCTGAAAAGGTACTTTGATTATCAGTCATCAAATTTGGTGCCTTAAATAATAAAAATACCAGAAAATTTGGAAAATATAAGGATTTTCCTGAAATTTGCACAGGGTAGTCCCATGTGTGGAGTTTCATGTATGGTTTCTGTTTCCCCTATAAGGAAACACCCGAGAACAAAACAAATCATGTGAACTGAAAGATATAATCATAGGATCATGTTGTATGGAAAAATAATCCAGAAAAAATCAATAGGATTTGAAATAGAGCCAATTGTTTTTTTGAGTTCATGTCCACTTTTTCGTGGAATTGCCCATATATATGTATATATTATGTTGTAACAAAAATACTTAAACAATAAAAAATATGTGTAAAATAAAAACGGTAATGAACATGAACATTTCCTTTCATAAGTTCATATCACGGTCACAATATTGTTTTGACTTGTTTAAAAAATTACGAAACAAATGATAAATTGTCAAATTCATAGATAAAATAAAATAACAAATATGAAAAAGGAACATGATACAAAATGAAACTCATGAATACACAATGATATAAATGTTTCATAGCAATTTATATGTGGATGAAATTGATTGCAGTTTAACTATGTATCTGCAATATTGCAAATTTAATCACTTTACTTTTACAATAGTAAACCAATTGCACTACCATAGTTGCCTTGATATGCTTATAAACAGATGAAATAAAAAAATACATCTAATAGAATAAAAAATACATAAAATAGAAATATGATGAATAATCATAATGCAATCATTTGATGATTGTTTATTTCATTCAAACATTTCTTTGCGATGACATGGTGAACTTGATACAATGAACCTCATAATTAACCAAAATGAAATAATATGTTTAAACAATTATATTGTGGATGAAATTGATAATTTCCAAATTGATCTGAATTAAATAAAGAAAACGAATCTTTGTACACTTTATTCAGTGTGTGTCTTTAAAAAAAAAGAATCCTGTGACACTTTTTAGCAATATTAGTTAATATTATTCAGGAATCATAAATTAAACAAATCTAGTAGTAAATATTATACACTGCCTGAATAATTTAAAAACAGTGAAAAATCATGAACATCGCAACAATATTGTCTTCACCAGTCACCATATACATGTAACTAAAAAAGACAAAACAAAAAAGCAGGTTCGCTAACATACATGTACAATTGTACATTGTATATTATGTATAATTATACATATTTTAATATGCTGAAAATGTTACATACTGGGTTTAGCAAAACCCTGCACTCGTCGGTAGTTCATGTTTTGAAGAAATGCAGATGATAAGTCTGCATAATCATGTATGTAAAGGAATAATGTAAGTATCAATCATATCTTTGCCAAAAATTGAACAATGAATTTCAAGAAGGCATCCCTGCATCAAATGGAAGCTCAGTTGTGAAGATATAGCTTACGGGTCCATGCCAGTGAAATATGTTAATTCAACTTCCTTTTAATGTTAAACAATTTGATAAAGATCAACAATTTCGAGCTAGTTTGGAAGCCTTTCTGTAAGTTTTAATTATTTGATTTTTGCTGAATACTCTTCTTTCTATTTTATCTCTTTTTAAAATATATGTATGCGCATTGATACTACAGTGTAAGACTGCGCTTCATAAGAAAAGGTTTTTGAAATCCCCATATACTTTTTACACAACCCACCTGGTTCCCGTAGTCAAGGGGTTAATCGCTTATCTCAAGGTTTTCAGGGAAATAATATGCATAATATAACTGGTCCACGAGTATTCACTGGTACTTTTGGAGAATTTGATCAAGGGTCATTTTCAATTCCTCCACTTTTGAGTGTTGTCTTTGAGGTGAAGATTGTTTCTCATTTATTGTGGAGCTACAATATGGAGTTGGGAAAACTGCATTACCCCTATCCCTCTTTAATACATCCACTTCTAGGTTTTGTTGTTGAGGTGGATTTGGTCTCTCACGTATTGATGAACTACAAGATGGAGTTTGGAATGCTGCATTATCCCTATCTTCCAGTGAGTCTGTTAAATCTATAACTTCATCTTTAGGTTTGCCCTCCTCTGGGAAACATTGTCCCATCTGATGCGAAGACCACCCTCCTTGATTGCCTCTATTTTGTTCCTTTTGTTCATGTGACACGGAGCTGTATCCATCCCCATTAATATTTGAGTCCTGTTTTTTCAAAGGCCTCTCAGGAAAATTTGGCCCCAATTGATATGCATATGTACTACTCTGTACGCGAATGTTTTGTTTCCTTTGTCCTTTAATTTTACCTTGAGTATGTGCAGAAGTTTGTCTCTTTGTAGCGCCCTTTTGTTTTGATACATTTGGGAGATGTGAGTTGCCAACCGTTTGAGGTAGTGGTTCCATAACTTGTAGTTGTGTAGATTTGTCTAGGACCTGGACACGTTCTTTAGTACAACGTTTTTTTATTGATTCATATTCAAGAAAGGTTAAGAAGAAATTTCAGCTTTGTTGCCACCTTGGCAACATTGGGCAACTTTTTTTATAAGCATTATAAAGTTAATTAGCTAATTTGCATATTTGTGAAATAAGGTCAGGGGTCATTTTCTATCTAGGAATAGTACAATATTGATAAAAACAAGTATTCCAGGGTATTTTGGGGCAAGGATTCCATTTCTGTGGCTCGTTTGTAAGTGCCATATGGGCAACACCCTAAAATCCAAGATGGCTGCCCCTAATTTGCATATTTATGAATATTATTGATTTTCAGTGGCTACAGCCTCTAATTAGCCATAATTACAGATTATTTTCCTCAATCATGTTCTACATGTGTGATAAAGATAATTTAGCTTGGTTGCCACCTCGGCAATCTCTAGCAATGCATAAAATTTGCATAATTAGGTATTTTACCTAATTTGCATATTCCCCAAAATCAAGTATATAGGGAACCCGAAAAGTAAAAATGACAAGTAATACCACTTTTCCAAGGTTTTAGGGGGCAACAAATCCATTCATGATACTTAATTTGACGTATCACCTTGGCAACCCACATAAATCCAAGATGGCCGCCTTTGTCATTTTAAAGGAAAAAATGCTATTTGCCACTTTAATGGCATTTCATTTACAAAAGTATGATTTTTTTATTGTAAGCAAACAACTACATTGTGATTCAAGTATTCCAGTTCCTATTTCCAATAATTAAAAGTCCAAACATTATGATATTGATCTAATATAACCAAAAGAATATAGCCGTGTATTATAACATGTGTAATTTGGGGAGCAGCCATCTTGGATTTCAGATGGTTGCCATGGTGATACAGGGAAATAAGTATCAAAAATGGATCTGTTGCCCCCCAAAACCTTGGAAAAGTGGTATCACTTGTCATTTTTACTTTCTGGGTTCCCAATATACTTGATTTGGGGGAATATGCAAATTAGGTAAAATACCTAATTATGCAAATAATATACATTGCCAGAGGTTGCCATGATGACAAGTAATCTTTGATATCTTAAATACATACTTAGAACATAACTGACAAATAATAATCTGGAATTATTGCTTATTAAGGGCTGTAGCCACTGAAAATCAATAATATTCATAAATATGCAAATTAGGGGCAGCCATATTGGATTTCAGGGTGTTGCCCATATGGCACTTACAAACGAGCACCAGAAATGGAATCCTTGCCCCAAAATACCCTAGAATAGTTGTTTTTATCAATATTGTACTATTGCTAGATAGACAATGACCCCTGACCTTATTTCACAAATATGCAAATTAGCTAATTTACTTTATAATGCTTATAAAAAAAGTTGCCCAATGTTGCCAAGGTGGCAACAAAGCTGAAATTTCTTCTGAACCCTTCTAGAATATGAATCAATTAAAAAACGTTGTACTAAAGAACGTCTCCAGGTCTAATACACGAAGTATAGGACCGTCTACAGGACTATTGGTTACTGTTTGGAGACTGTTTTGTTGAGGTAGAATGTGACTAGTCTGTCTTTGAACTGGCTTTGTTGTATGACCCTGTGTCATTACAGTGAATGTTATTGGCCTTTTCGGTGTACCTAAGGTCTTTGATGCTTGTTGAGAAGAAGGACTTGCAGAGCTTCTGCAATTTATTTGTGGGATTTGTGATGCTTCTGCCTGAACATTGGTTCTGTAAACAATTATATGTTTTGTAGCGTTTCCTTGAAGTGGTTTTTGACTTTGGTGATCAATGCTCTTCTTTGTGGCAGTTTCTATTGCTTGTTTGTTTAAATGTGTGTTCATTACGGGGCTGGACACTCCTGGATTGTGGTGTATCTGTTTGGCTTTTGGATGACATTCTCCAGGCAAAGAAAGTTGTCTGGATGCCGGGCCAACATTTGTTTTCTGAGTATGGAATCTAGAATGCATCTCTGAGGTAGTTTGCTTCATTATTGGTGGTGCGACAGGTGCATTAGATTGGCCTTCATGTGTCTTTTTGGCACAAATATGTATCACTGGCGTGTTGTCTTATGACTTCTGGTAGCTGAGAGTAATGCACAGTGGTCACTTGAGTTGCTTCATAGTGTGGTTGGGCTACATATTTACTTGTGAAACATGGTTGTTTTGATAGATCAGCATGGGCTCTTTGTTTTCCTTTTAACATAGGCCTTTGACAGTATTGTGGTTGTCCTTGAAAAGCAGTGCTTTCTTTTGAATGGACACTTGGTGTTGTTGATTTTAGAGGGCTAGACCTCATTGTGTTTGGCACCTGGAGGTATATTTTCTGTAGGGAGCTTTTGTATCCTTTGCAGGTTTTGCAAGGTTTTTGCATTTGATGCTGGTGTTTGCTGTGGAATAGCACCTATGGATGTTGTGCCAAGTGTGTGTTGATTTCTTACTGCCTTTATCTCGTTTTTACCTTGATTCCCATTTTTGGCAATGTGGTATTCTCCATGATAACTGACTTGAGACTTGATGTTTGTTGGTATGTCTTGTTTCATAAGTATGGTGTAACATCTGACAATATTCTAATAATGAGTGTGGTAAAGTACAAATCATATACAAATGTTGAAACTACAAGTTCATGCAAACTAAAATCATCTTACATCCCCAATTGTTTAAACAGTGGTTTCGAGGATTTTCCCAATAAGTTTTGTGGACTTTTATTTTATTAATCATACTATTATATAGTATTGATATTACCCCGCCGTATAGATCTATATAATAATGTGATATTAGTAGTTCACTTGATTTTTTTGTAATGTTGATGTTTCTATATCATTGGAAACAAAATTGAAATTGAAATTGAAAAAATAGCTCGCATAGCCATTTGTTGAGCTAAATGAATACAAGTAAGATTTAGAACTGCTTCCCCATACCTCAATTCCATAGAGAATGTGAAGTTGTATAAATGATTCATACAAAAGCACAAGAATATACCGAGGCACAACATTTCTCAATTTAAATAGCTAACGCACTTTTCTACGAACACACTTATTTACAAAGTAAATGTGATTTTTACAAATCAATGTATACTATCAATTTCAACTCCTAGAAAAGATGCCACAATTACAACATTAACATGATTAATATCTGTACCAGACAGTTAAGGACACCGTTTACATTCATTACCTGTATTTTGCTTTGGATAATCATATAATTAGTTTTCTTTAAATTAATAGTGAGTTTATTAGCATTACACCATTTTGAACTGCATTTAATTGCTCATTCACTTAATTTGAATCTATTTCCTTTTGACTCTCATCAAAAGTATGAAAATATCGTCTGCAAACAATCTAAACTCAAAGTAGTCAGTACAACAATGTAACTAGTTAAATATAAGTTAAAACAATGTTACTGACACCTGTGGCACGCCGCACGTTATAGTCCTAGCTTTTTAGAAGAAAAAACAATCCTTTAAAAATGAGGATTACGTAATTCCATAAAGCACTCTGTGAAATTACAGAAAATCGGTACATGGGGTCTGTTAGCAAACAAAAATTCTGCAAAATAACTTTTCTTCTTTTTATTTAAAGTAAAATAAATGATAAATTCAGTTGAAAACCACTTATTTCGTTTCCTTTAGATTTATTCTTTAAAATTACAGATGGTCTGCGGCTACGATGATTCTCAAAGCAATTTTGTAAGAAAACAGATCTTTCCTTAAAATACGAGGATTGCTTTATTTCAGGAAGCACTCTGTTAAATCATAGAAAATCGGTACTGTAAGCATACAAATTTCCTGTAAAAAAAGTTCTTCTTTTCTTTTTAAGTAAAATAATTGAAAAATTATGTTGAAAAACAGCTATTTCGTTTCTTTTAGAATTATTCTTTAAAATTACAGATGGTCTGCCGCGGCAACAATGATTCACAAAACAATTTTGTAAGAAAACAGATCTTTCCTGAAAATATGAGGATTGCTTTATTTCAGGAAGCACTCAGTAAAATCACACAAATCGGTACTGTAAGCATACAAATTCCTGTAAAATAATTTTTCTTATTTTCTTTTTTAAAGGGTGACTAAATTAAAAATTAAAAACGCTTTGGTTGATCTATGATAATGAATACATCACATATCTGTTGACTATTTGATGTTCATTTTTGTCATATTTTTAATATTAATTTTTCTATTTATTTTTTCTACCTGCTCAGCTTCACCCCTGAAAAACCCTGCCAGAAGCTATTGTCTTGACTTCTCTGACCTCACAATACCATTCCATCAGTCAGCTAGATAACAAAAGACATTGGTATTTCAACTGACCACCAGTTTTAAGCTGTTTACAATAGTATTGTAAGCTTTATACAATGCCCACTCACCATGAAAAGAAGGTTTCAATGAAATACGGTACTCAGTGGGTGAGAACATATCTTTTGTAAATGTTTATCTAGCTGATCGGTGGTTAAATGGTATTGTGATGTCAGAGAAGTCAATTGTGTAGGTTTTTTTTTAGGGGTGGATCTTAACAGGTAGAATAAAAATAATAGAAAAAATAATATAAAAAATATGACCGAAATGTACATGAAATAGTCAACAGATATGTGATGTATTCATTATCATAGATCAACCAAAGCGTTTTTATTTTTTTTATTTAGTCACCCTTTAAGTAAAATAATTGAAAAATTATGTTGACAAACAGTTATTTCGTTTCTTTTAGAATTATTCTTTAAAATTACAGATGGTCTTCGGCTACGATGATTCACAAAACAATTTTGTAAGAAAACAGATCTTTCCTTTAAAATATCAGGATTGCTTTATTTCACGAAGCACTCTGTAAAATAACAGAAAATCAGTAGTGTAAGCATACAAATTTTCTGTAAAAAAACAGTTCTTCTTTTCTGTTTAAGTAAAATAATTGAAAAATTATGTTGAAAAACAGCTATTTCGTTTGTTTTAAAATTATTCTTTAAAATTACAGATGGTCTGCGGCAACAATGATTCACAAAACAATTTTTTAAGAAAACAGATCTTTCTTTTAAAAATGAGGACTACTCTATTTTACGAAGCACTCTGTGAAATTACAGAAAATCGGTACATGGGTTCTGTAAGCATAACAATTTTCTGCAAAATTACTTTTCTTCTTTTTATTTAAAGTAAAATAAATGACAGATTCTGTTGAAAAACAGTTATTTCGTTTCCTTTAAAATTATTCTTTAAAATTACAGATGGTCTGCGGCTACGGTGATTCTCAAAAGAATTTTGTAAGAAAACAGATCTTTCCTTAAAATATGAGGATTATTTCATTTCACGAAGCACTCAGTAAAATTACAGAAAATCAGTACGTGGGATCTGTAAGCATATCAAGTTCCTGTAAAAAAAAACTTTCTTCTTTTCTTTTAGAGATCTTTTCTGTTAAATTAAAGGAAATTTCCAGTTACAACAATTTACAGAATGATTCTGTATTCCTTTTCCTGGTTTTGTTAACAGTGTATACAAGTTTGGTAGAGGTGCACTACTTTGCTGTTCTGGCATAGAAACAGCGTTATCCAACTTATACTTGTATGTGTTGTTTTGTCTTGGTAAGATTAGCTCTGGCTGATCATGCAGGTTTGCCAGTTCGGAAGTGGCAATGTTCTGCAGGGTAGGTTTCTTCTTTTGTGGAATTGCAGGCTGTCTCGTTGGTTTCTTCTTGGCACCACCTGGAACACCGGTTAGTGGCTCTCCACAGCTTGATGGTAGATCTGTCGATTTGGACGTGGCGATGTTCTGCAAGGTCGGCTCCTTCTTCTTTCGTGAAGATGCAGGCTGGCTAGTTGGTTTCTTCTTGGCACCACCTGGAAAACCGGTTAGTGGCTCTCCACAGCTTGATGGTAGATCTGCAGGTTTGGACGTGGCAATGTTCTGGAAGGTAGGTCTCTTCTTCTTTTGTAAAGATCCAGGCTGTCTCGTTGGTTTCTTCTTGGCACTGCCTGCAGAACTGGTAAGGAGCTGTCTCCAGCTGGATGGTTTCCCTTGATTTGGAGTTTCGGGAATACCTGTCTGCTTCTTTCTTTCTCTCTTCTTCTTCTTAGGTGTTTTGATTGGAGAAGCATCTGTCATGTGCATTTGATCACCAGATGGCTTTAGCTTTGCCTTCTTGCTGGGACTCAGACTTCCATTATGTGATGTAGTTTCGGGAATACCTGTCTGCTTCTTTCTTTCTCTCTTCTTCTTCTTAGGTGTTTTGATTGGAGAAGCATCTGTCATGTGCACTTGATCACCAGATGGCTTTAGCTTTGCCTTCTTGCTGCGACTCAGACTTCCATTATGTGATGTAGTTTCGGGAATACCTGTCTGCTTCTTTCTTTCTCTCTTCTTCTTCTTAGGTGTTTTGATTGGAGAAACATATGTCATGTGCACTTGATCACCAGATGGCTTTAGTTTTGCCTTCTTGCTGGGACTCAGACTTCCATTATGTGATGTATTTGTTTCGTAGTCCAGTTTCCGCTTCTTGCTAGTACCACCAAGAGAGTCTCTCTTTGTCTGGGTTTCTCCATCATGTACGTTTGCTTTCGGCGCTAGCTGCGTCTTGTGACTAGAACCAGGGATTGGAGTGGCATTTCCCCCAGATTCTGTTTCCTTTGTAAGTTTGCCACAGTTTGAGTCTTTCTCTTTGGAGCCAATGATTTTGCCATCATCCTTTAGATAGAAACAATCTGGAACCGGGGCTCTTTCTCTGATGCGCTTGATTTTATTCAGAAAACGTTTAGGATTTCTCTTGATTCTAGACTTCTTGGTAATTCTTGATGTCTCGTTTACAAAACTGTAGAATTGATTTGTACCTTTGCAAAAGAAACTGGATGCCTTTTCCCCTACTGTTTCTTGTTTCATCTTTGACAGAAAGGTTAGTGGACTGATGATCCACTCTGTAGGTTGGCAGAAGTCTTTTTCTTCAGACAGTTTCGTGGCCATTGGCCAGCCAAGGTTCTTCCTGACAATATCCTCCACCTGGTGGTGACTATGGTACTCAGAGTTGCCAAGGCCCAATTCGAACCTGCAAGACTCGTCGATCTTGCACGGCATCTTGGACTGAATCTGCTTTACCCGTCGCTCGATGTTATCTGTCTTGCCGACTTTACAGTAGCGCCATTCTCCTCCCTTCTGGTCAATTAGCTTAGTATCTGGTAGCTCGATAGGCAGGCAGTAAACCATGATAGTCTTGCAAATCAGCATCCGTGTGTCCGGAGATGCTTCATTGAGGGTCTTGATCAGGTTGTCACAATTACTACCTCTCCAAAACCACTTGGGGAATTCTGCTGGGTCATAGGGCGGAGGTTGATTGGAGTTCTCATCCATGCTAGCTCCGATTGGTGATGCCTGCAGTAGAAGTGTAGTGGAAAGAATTTCTAGATATTGAGTTTTATACAATGGACACACACAGTTACAACACAAAACTACAAACATTGCTGTTTTGTGATATTTGTTGAAGAACATTATAATATTGACCAACCTTGCAAAAACCAATGTTTTGTTCTGATATATCAAATGTTCTTTCTTTCTTTTCAGATTATCCTTTCCATCAGGCCATTCATCGTCAGTGTTTTTCTTCTTCACATACAGTGTTTAACTTGATAATGATCTTTTACTAACTATGCTAGTATAACATCCAATGCTTGAAGAAATAATTTGTGTTTTCCAAAATACTCTAACCACTCTTCACCACTACTTTTTGTACTATCACTACAACTACTTTAACTAATAACACTACTACTTTTACTACTAAACTACAAATACTACACTGTTAAAACGCTGTGTAAAAAAACGCAGGGTAAAAATGGTTGTTGAATCTTTTTTTTACAACCTTAGGTGTAGCATGATTAGTTGTAAAAAGAAGGGTTGTGTAAAGCGGCCATTGTTCAAGCGTTGATTAAACGTGTTAAATCACGTGATAGTTTCGCCCCTCTGCAAACCAAGCGAAACGAAATAGCGACGAGGTAGCCTGTTAGTATTATAACCCACAAGTCCCTGGTTCGATTTCGACTTTGCCGTTTTATAGTACAATAATTTTGTATTTGCTATTTCAACAACAGGGTTGTTTAAAATTTATTTTAAACAGCGGTTGTAGAAAAAATGTAAACAACAATTGTGTAAACTTTAAACAACTGGGGTTGTTGAATGTTTTCAACAAGAGTTAGATGGTTCATATGTTAAACAGCGGTTGTAGAAAATTTTCAACAAGTTGTTGAATTTGTTTACACAGCGTTTTAACAGTGTACTTCTACCACCACTTCCACCACCTCCTCCACCACCACCACCACCAATAATATTGTGTTCCTTTCATACTGTATATACAAAATAATACAGTGTGGAACATTGTAGATTAGTTCACTGAGTAAAGAATATTTTACTGACTGACTGACAATATTAAAGGGATAGTTAAGTTTTGGTCAAACTTAATTTTAGTAATCATCCCCTGCACTATTGCGGTACAAACTAATACCAAACTCCACCATGCTCGAAAGGTATACACAATTACAACCGACTAAGTAAAAACCCTGTTATCATTCAAAAAGAGCCGCTACAACTCAACAGGGCGCTCTCTAAACACTCATTTGTTTAACCGTTTTTCATACAAAAGTGTGTATGTGATCTTTTTTTTAAATAATGATTAAATAGAGCTATCATCAACAACTATTTAAAAACCTATTTTTATTTTGTTCAAAGAAGTCTATAAGCACTTTTTCCTTTTTCTAGAAAGTCAAAATGTCCCCCGGCAGGGAAGACTTATAAATAAAATATTTTGAAATCAAATTTCACAACTATGAGAGCATTCGAAAGAGAATGATTCTCATTTCACATGTTTTATTCAATGAAGTTTCAAATGGAATTAAATCCAACCAATTTAGTGTCAAGGGGCATTTCGGGAAGTACCAATACCCAAGTGTACTTTTAACAGAACAAAAAACAAAACAAAAAAAAACAATCATTAAACATTTACAAAATAGATGAATTAGTAAGGAGTATATTTTGTATTTTGAGTTCTACATTTGATGTGAAATGTTGTTCAGATACATTGTCATCAAGAATAGACACGCATTTGTCTGGAATGTCTTCTCAATAATTTTCAGCCAAATATATAACAAACTTTAAAAATATGTTTTTCAAATATAATGATACATATTCAAATCACTTATGAATACATATGTATCCTTTGCTTAATGTAATTACTTTTTTGAAGAAAGACAAAACAGACTTCTTTTTTGTATTGATTATAAATAGTCCGAGCTAGGCTCCATAGACATACTTTCGAACCTTGTTTAAAAAAAAAATATATAACGTTTTTTGATGGTTTCTTGTCAATTCGGGGGTGCTGATTCCAAATCCGGTTGATGCCAGACACAAAACCTTGAGCGTTTTTTTTTTTTTTAACGCGAAATTCCAAAATGGCCGCCAAAACATGGAAAATTGCCTCTTTTAGCCACCCAGAAAGATATAATCGCAACTTAAACGCCATTCTAAACAAATAAATTAAATTAAATTTTGTTCCTCGAGGTAAATAATAACAGAATGAAACTAAATATGTGCTAAAAGCTGCTTATTATTGTGTTTAGGGCACAATTAACATTCAAAATGGCCGCCAAATCCATTTTATGTACAATATGAATGTACAAATGGAATCGTTATAAAAAGTAGGCCCAATTTCCCCCATATGGCGGAATGAATTGTGTTTTTAATTTAGTTAAGATTATTTTGTCATGCTGATTCTAATTCTGAAGAGTGCCATCACGAAACCCTGAGTTTTTTCTTTAAAAAATCAAAAATGGCCGCCACAACTATAAAATTTGACATTTTTGGACCAAAAAATCGTAGAATTCTAAATTTTAAGACAAACTTGCTAGGATACATCGATAAAATTTTGTTGACATATACAATGCTTTTTGGTGGTTTCTAGTCAATCTGGGGGTGCTGATTCCAAAACTGCCAAGTGCTAGACAAGAAACCTTGAGGGTGTTTTTTAAATGCAAAAATCCAAAATGGCCGACAAATCACGGACATTTGATTCTCTTAGCCCTCAAAATGATATACCCTCACCATCAGTGACATTTTTCATGAACAAATTGAATGGGATTTAGTCCCTTGAGTTAACTACCTTGCAAATTAAATTAAATGTGTACTAAAAAGTGATTTTAGGGCATAATTTACATTCAAAATGGCTGCCAAACCCATTGGTATTTTAATACACAAATGAAATAGTTAATCATAAAATAGGCCATATTCTCTCCATTTGGTGAAAAAAATGCCTGTAATTGATTTTAGATTATAATGTCGTGCTGATTCTAAATCTGAAGAATGCCAATCATGTAATATGTAATTTTTTGGTGAAATAAACATCCCAACATAGCCACCAAAATAATAAAACTTGATAGTTGTTAGTGCCCCAAATCGTAAATCTTTACATTTTAAGACATTATTTACTAAGATACATTTTGTAAGGTTCCTTGGCAATGAAATAGTGCTGATTCCTACTTTGATGGGTGCCAGTTAGGAAACAAAGGTGCTTTTTTAATTAAAAATCAATGTATAAAATCCCAAAAGTCCACAACATGGATATTTTTTCCCTGAGTTAGCTTACACTAAAATAAATGCAGATGTACTGAAAGTTGTTTATTTGTTGTGGTTCTGGCACAGTTAAAATTAAGAATGGCAGCAAAACCGAGTTGAAGAACAATTTAAATGGCTAACTGTAGGCTACTGTATCATGTATACTAATGAATGCAAATTAAATATGGCCCAATTTCTTCCATATGGCGGAGTGAGCACAATAGTTTGATTTGTTTTTAAAAATAATTAGTCATGGTGTTTTTAAATCTGAACAATTAAGTTGAAATTGTACCTAAAACAGAACAGCAACCGGTATTGAGTAAAGCTGTATTTAATTTTGCATGTTGGGTAATGCCCCAAAAATAATAACAAATAAGTACAATTCAATTTATTTAGTAAGATTTCTATAAAAAATGAAAACATAATTTGGAGCCCCCAAAACTATTTTAAAAAAATATAGTTGTGGCAATTTTGGGTGTTTTAAATTTGTACAAAAACCTTGAAAAATGGCACCTATCACTTTACAGATTTAAGATCACCATCATGATAAAATAAGCTTTACAAAATTGTGTTCAATATGCCTTATAGAATATAGTACAATAAGACATTGATATAGTACTTAACATATATTTGGCGGCAAAATAGTGCCCTAAACACAATAATGAAAAGTATTTAGTACACTTTTTAGTACATCGCATGCTCCTACACAAACTACTGGATGTGACTAACAACATGCACCTGACCAACGTGGTGAAGACCCTGATTGAGAACATACATGTAGTCGCCTCTTCGTCGAGCTGTCAGGAAAGAAGGGTCGTTGGCGCAGGCAGAATAATGGCTTCCCCCAAGGAAGCGCTCTGGCACCAACTCTGTTCTGTAACATCTATGTTAAAGACCGACCTATCCACCCCGAGACCAGGAGCTTCAACTATGCAGACGACATGTGTATCACTACGCAAAGTGATGACTTCCCCAAGGCAGAAGCCACCATGTGTGAGGCTCTTGCCAACCTATCCTTGTACTGACAAAGAGAAGCATCTGAATGTTAATCCAACCCAAACTCAAGTATGCCCCTTTCATCTGAAGAACATGCATGCAGACCGGAAACTGAAGATTACCTGGAATGCACCTAGAGTGGAACACTATTACAGTCAAGTCTACTTAGGGGTGACCTTAGATAGATCTTTGACGTACAGGCACATATCACCAAGCCCAAGGGAAATGTCAGCTCCAGGAATGCCCTTCTTTGTAACAAGAGCACATCTAAGTCATGTAAGTGGGGAGAAAACCCGTCAACAATCAATTATGCTACTGCTCTGGCTCTCTGCTATTCTGCTGCAGAAAATGCCTGTCCTGTGGGGGAACACCCAGCACATGCAAAGAAGATTGATCCTGTGCTCAACACAAGCTGCCGTTACATCACATGATGTATGAGACCAACCAGGACTGATAACATCTATCTTCTCTCTAACATCGCACCCCCTGACATGAGGAGAGTTGTTGCTAGCCAGAAGGAACGACTGAGACAAACAGAGGACGTTATACATCACCTCCCTGACCACCCACTACATCCTCAGCGCCTTAAGTCACGGAAAAGCTATCTTTCATCGGTTGACTCCCTGGACTGCATGCAGCGTTTCTTCAAGAAGGCTTAAACTCTGGGAAGAGAGACTGGAGGACATGCCAGAAGACATACTTATGCCTATACAGCTATCAAAGAAACTGCCAGCAGGATTCAACCAACCCTGGATGACTTATGGCGTAGCCTAAATAGGCTTCGGACAGGCGTGGGAAGATGCAAGTCCAACATGTTGAACTAGGGATACATGTAGCCTACATCGAAGGTGCAGCAGAGCTTGAGTGCGGTCAAGGCCCTCAGACTATGGACCACCTGATTAGTTGTGAGCTGCTACATGGAATGTGCACAATCGAAGATCTGGCAGAGGCCAACCACGTAGCGCTCAGTTTTGCCCGCTATTGACAGGAAGTTGTGTGATGATCCGGCCATTTTGGGGAGTTTATTTCACAAAAATACACATTTAGTAATTGGCACTCTTCAGAATTAGAATCATCACGACATATTAATCTAAAATCAATTAAAGGTTTTATTTGTCCACCAAATGGGGAAAATATGGACTGTTTTATGACTAATTATTTCATTTGTGTATTAAAATACCAATTCATATTTTACCTAAAAAATGGGTTTGGCAGCCATTTTGAATGTAAATTATGCCCTAAAATAAGTGAAAAACAGTTTTAGTACACAATTAGTTTAATTTGCAAGGTAGTTTACTCAAGGGGCCAAATCCCATTCAATTTATTCATGATTTTGGATTTTTGCATTTAAACAACACCCTGAGGTCTCTTGTCTGGCACTTGGCAGCTTTGGAATCAGCACCCCCAGATTGACTAGAAACCACCAAAAAGCATTGTATATGTCAACATTTTTTTTTAGATGTATCCTAGTAAATTTTTCTTCAAATTTAGAGTTCTACGTTTTTTTTGTCCAAAAATGTCAAATTTTATAGTTGTGGCGGCCATTTTGGATTTTTTAAATTGACAAAAAACATAATAAATTTTGTGATTAGCACTCTTCAGTTTTAGAATCAGCATAACAAATTAAACAATCTTAGATCAATAGAAATGTATATTTATTCCATGATAGGGAGACTTGGCCTATTTTGTGTACTAATGATTCCATGTGTATATTGTTACCAATTCATACTGTATGATTGAGTGACCCCCACATCGGCACCCTAAAACATTTCCGACAGTTTCAGACTTAAAAATTGTGCAAATTTCTTGAAATTTTACTCACACATTTAGAAAATAGTGCAGATTCCGATGCGATGATCAGATTTACGATGTATTAATTATATTTTGAGATAGCGCCTTCGAACGCGCGCGTGGTTTTTTGGCTTCACAACTTCGAAGTGTTTTTAATACCGGCACCCCTCAAGTCTCGTTGACAATGCACGCAACTCAAAATTTCAACTTTTGCGCTATCAAGTTAGCACCACGTAATTATAATCTCTGACTCGTTTCTTAGAGGTTCTGTGCCTTGTCGTGACTTTTTAAAAGAAGATCTGTATACATTCTTCTTCACTGTTCTGTTTCTGGTGCACATCTCGTATTTATAATGGCAACGGCAACGCCAACAACAGTCTTCAATAAGTTCAAAGCATTAGAAGTTGAAGGTGATCTGGATGTGACATTCAAGATAGACGATGTTGTTGAGAACGCTATGCAGCATGTCCCAGGCAATGGGGCCAATAAAGGCTTGGTAGGTGACATAGTCAAAGCAGTTGTCGCAGCTCTCTTACCCTCCCTGCAGTCTCTTGCAGCACAGCTGAAACAAGTTCCAGCTGCGGGAAAGGTGAAGGCTGCTGTCGTAGAGCATGACAGTAGGCTAACTGAGCTGGAGCAGTATTCCCGGCGTGACAACATTGTCATTAGAGGCCTACCAGAGAGAGAAGAAGCTGAGGATACGGGTGCCATTGTGGTGGAGGTGGCAAAAGCGGCGGGGGTCGAGATCTCGGTGGGAGATATAAGCACTAGCCATCGTGTGGGGAGGAAGAGCCAAACCATGCAAGCTAAGCCGAGACCAATTGTGGCCCGCTTCGTGTGGCGGAATGTTCGCACAAAAATCCTGCGGCAAAAGAGGAAGCTGAACGAGTCTGAATCGCACCGGGGAGTGTATGTTACCGAGCACCTCGCTCCTGGGAGAGTGAAGTTGTTCCATGCTGTCAAGAATGACGAGAAGACCGAGAAGGTGTGGACAATCGATGGAAAAGTCTTCTGCACCCTCAAAGGCAGCGATCGGAAGCACACCATCGTGGGCCCAGATGACCTCTTCAGGCATCTGGGGTGGAGCGAAGAAAGGCTGACACGGTCAGTGCTATTCGTGGATGTCTAGGACACTGCCGACCCCCTTTCTATTGCACTTGCAGCTTTAAATGTAAATGGACTACATTCTAAGCTGTCTCAAGGAATCTTGGACCAACATTTAGTTAATTATGATATTATATGCCTTACAGAAACAAAGACCAATTTGCCAGACCTTTCCTGTTCCCTTTTGGAAGATTTTGTTTGTTATAATATGCGCACGGGTAAGGGGAAGTTTGGTGGTTTTCATGGAATGTCAGTTTTGATTAAAAACACATTTGTAATAATGTTGAGCGGATTAAGCCAACTGCATCTGAGTCTGTAATTTGGATTAAATTGAATAGTAATATCCTAGGTTTTCCCATAATTTTGGGAGCAGTTTATTTGCCATGTGAGGGCTCAATTTATTATGCTCAAGAAGTATTTGATGATTTATTTCAGGACATAGTTGATATTAAAAGTAGGTTCCGTGCGCCATTTTGCCTGTTGGGTGATTTTAATGCCCGGACAGGATTATTGAAAGATTATTTAGAAGTAGATGATTTTGTTGACTTCATTGACTTAGATAATGATCTTGGATCCAGCTCTTGTATTCCAGTTCGTATAAATAAAGATGCAATTGTAAATAATAATGGTAAGAAAGTAATTGAAATGTGCCAAAGTTTTGATCTAACGATTATAAATGTCAGAGTAGGTGAAGATCAGCAGATCGGAAATTATACTTGTTATAATAAGAATGGTGGCTGTAGTACAATTGATTATGCAATTATTTCTAGAGACATTTTTATACGTGTGAAGGATTTTGCTGTTGATGTTTTTGATAAACTTTTATCTGATGTCCATTGCCCCATTAGTTTAACTTTGCAAAAGGAATATAATGTTGAAAATGTTCGGGATTTTAGTGGAAATAAAAATTGTGATTTAGATGATATGAGGATTGAAAAGTGTGTATTCAAATGGAAAGTTGAAAGTCCTTTGGTTTTTGGGCTACATGTGAAGGAGTCTGTTAATATTTTGAGTGGGCACTTAGATCAGCTAAAAGATAATGTTAATCAAAGTAGCGTTGATGTTTTTTATAAGTATTTAGGTGATGTTTTTATTAATGCTGCCGAAGATACTGGTATTTGTAAATATGTTCATTATTCGAAGGAGACGGCTAGTGTAAATAAAAAGAAAGATTCTAATTTAGGTAATCAACCAGGTTTGATAAGGAGTGTCATGATGCTCGCCAGGCTTATATGAATATTAAAAATAGGTGGAAAAGGAAGTTTAAATTTATAAGGAACTCTGTTATAAATAGGGATTCTCAGGATTATGAGGATTCTGGTAAGCGATACAAAAAATTATTGAGGTATAAGAAAAGGTTATTTTATAGAAATTTAAATAGGACATTGAGGTCTTTGCGCTCTGTTAATCCCAAGGAGTATTGGCAATTGTTAAAAGTTAATAAGAATAATTGTGGAGGAAAATATATAGATGTTCCATTGGCTGATTTTGAAAAGCATTTTAGTAAGTTGGGGAACAGAGAAGATGTTAATGACTCATTTGATGAAATGAGAGAGTTAGATATGTTAAGAAATGATGATAATTTAGATTTTCCTGTTACATTAGAGGAGGTTGAGTTGATGATAAAGAAATTGAAAAATTCTAAGGCTTGTGGAATAGATAAAGTAAGAAATGAGTATCTTAAAAGTTGCTCAGTTGACATGCTTGAGGTGTTAGTACGTTTTTTTAAATATGATATTAGATACTGGTGTTGTGCCAACAGAATGGTGTATTGGAATAATTATTCCTATATTTAAGAATAAAGGTGAGAATACAAATCCTGATAATTATCGAGGTATAACATTGCTTAGTTGTTTGGGCAAGCTTTTTACTTCAATTTTGAATAATAGAATTTCTACTTTGTTAGAAGATGGTCACTTGTTAGGTGAAGAACAAACTGGGTTTCGTCCAAAATATTCAACTCTTGATAATGTTTTTGTTTTGAAAAACATTATAGATTTTTATTTAATTAATAGAAAACGATTATATTGTGCCTTTGTAGACTTTAAGAAGGCTTTCGATTTAATTGATAGAATTTCTTTATGGTTTAAAATGTTGAAGATTGGTATACACGGTAAAATATTTAGAGTTATTAGAAACATATATGATTCAGCAAAATCGTGTATTTCTGTAAATGGAAGGATTTCGGATTTATTTAGTTGTAATGTAGGTGTTCGACAAGGTGAAAATTTATCCCCCCTTCTCTTTGCTATTTATTTGAATGATTTTCAAGAGTTTTTAAGGGACTCGCATAGTGGACTGCCGCTGTTAGATAGATTTATTTTAGATTCACTGAATTTGGAAGGGAACAATGGAAATATTTTTAAGAGCCAGTATTCAACATTGTTATATGCTGATGATACAATAATAATGGCAGAAAATCCAAATGACTTACAAAAAGCCCTTGATGCATTGAATGATTATTGTGGTTTGTGGCATTTAACAGTTAATGTTAGTAAGACTAAGGTTATAATTTTCTCTCGTGGCAAAGTTAAAAGATTTCCAGAGTTTAGTCTTGCTGGAGAAAGAATTGAAGTTGTGGATGACTGTTTATTTGGGAGTTATCTTTAATTATGATGGTACCTTTAAGAAGGCAAATTTAAAACAACTTAGTCAGGCAAGGAAAGCAATGTTTAGTATGTTAATTAGAGCCCAAAAATTACAGTTATCCATTGAAACACAGTGCCATTTGTTTGATCATTTGGTATTGCCAGTTTTATTGTATGGCTGTGAGATTTGGGGCTTTGAATGTATTGATAAGATAGAAGTCTTTCATAGGAAATTCTTAAGAATGATATTGCGTGTTAATAATTGTACACCAGACTGCATGGTGTATGGCGAAACTGGTCGGACTGTGATTTTGAATTATATTAAATGTAGAATGATTGGATTTTGGTTGAGATTAGTTAAAGGAAAACAGACTAAATACTCATACATTTTATATAGGATGATTTTGTACATGTTATCTGATGAGCAGAACTTATTAGGATACAAATCACAGTGGTTGGTATTTATTAAGAAGCTACTTGATAAGTCAGGGTTAGGGAACATTTGGCTTACTCGAGGTGAAGGTCATAGTATTGATTGGGTTGTGTCGTCTTTAAAATGTAGATTAAGAGATATTTTTGCTCAGGAGTGGCAATCTACTATTTGGTCAAACCGTATAATTATAGAATATTTAAAATTAGTCTCAATTATGAACGTTATTTGAATGTATTGCCTCAAAAAGATTTAATTTCCTTGTGTAAATTTAGATGTAGAACACACAATCTTCCGGTTAATAAGAGTAGATTTGATGTCACTGTAGTAGATGAAATGCAATGTTCTTTATGCTCCTTAAAAGGTATTGGTGATGAATATCACTATCTTTTTATTGTCCATTTTTTAATAATGAAAGACAAATGTATTTACCAAAGAAACAGTATGATTGTACTCCGTGTGCTTTGTATATGAAATCACTTTTTAATACGCTTAATACTTGCCAGTTAAAGAAGTTAGCATACGTTGTTAGAGTTATTATGTTAAAATTTAGCTTGAAAACATATTTTGATGAGGATTGTCTCGTTAATGATATGAGAAATAGAGCACCAATATTGACACGAAGTGGCAGAAGGGTAAATTGCCCAGAAAGGCTGAATTTGTAGATATGTTTATGTTACATTGTTGTTGCATGTTTTGTTTTTGAATTGTTGTATATTGTTAAAAAAAAGTTTGTACTCTCATACCCCGGAAGGAGGTCGATAGAGTAAATAAAATCTTACAAATCTTAAAATCTACCATACATAAACATGGGTTTGGCGGCCATTTTGAATTTAAATTGTGCCCTTTACACAATAATAAACAGCTTTTAGCAAGTATGTTTCATTAGAATAATAATTAACTTAAGGAACAAAATCCAATTCAATATATTTGTGCAAAATGTTTTTAAAATGTAGGTTATATCATTCTGGTGCAAATTTCCCTCTTTGGCGGCCATTTTGGATTTTTGCATTTTAAAGAAAAAAAAACTCATGGTTTCGTGATTGGCATCTTCAGATTTAGAATCAGCATGACAAAATAATCTTAACTAAATTGAAAATAGAATTCATTCCGCTATATGGGGAAAATTGGGTCTACTTTTTATAACGATTCCATTTGTACATTGAAATACCCATTCATATTGTATGGTAGGTGTACTACACATCGGCCCTGTTTTTAATATCGGCACCCCGCGTAATATTTGTTTTTGCGCGTGTTGTAAAAAATCGCGCATGAGATGATGCGCGCTACCAGTCAGAATCAAAAGCCGTATTCACACGATGAAAGCCAAGTTCTTAAGAATTGCAATTCTTAAGAATTGCAATTCTTAAGAACTTCAAAATGTGTGTTCAAACGATGCCAATTCTCGAGAGTTGCAATTCTTAAGAATTAAAACCGGAAGTAGTGTGCGCGCCTTTCTCATTTGAGGTCACGCGCACTCACTTGACTTGTTTTCACACCGGAAGCATATCTCGGTCATGAGGTCAACCCAAACCACGAGTCTCGAAGCTGATTGTGTTCAGACGGTAAAAAAAGTAGACTGCGCGCAGTCGCGCGCTCATTCTGCGCCAAATCTTACAAGTATCTTGTGGTTATCTTGTGGTTTGCAAACCACAAGATAACCACAAGATAACCACGAGATTGCGCATATTTTGCAGTGCGCGCAATCTCGTGGTTTGGAAACCACAAGATAACCACGAGTTTTGCGTGTTCAAACGAGCGCTAACCACAAGATATTCTTAAGAATTGCAAACCACAAGATAACCACAAGATAACCACGAGATTGGCTTTTACCGTCTGAATGCAGCTAAAGACTGTAGAATTACAAGACAGCTCACTGGCGGTCGCGCAGCGATGTTCCTTCAAACAGAATGAAGATTCAAATCGAGCTTAAGGCCAGACCTTAGTAACCATATGGAATGTATTATATCACTGTATTTGTATCATTTTTATTAATAAAAAAACATTTTAAAATTATAGTCGATAGCTTTTTTGGAACAGATTTCCCCTTCGTTCGTAAGAATTTTAAAGAAAATAAGGATCAAACTGTACTTACAAATACTCGGCAAATCAGGCTAGCATGAAGATTGAGCAACAGCTTTAAGTGTCGACCTTAGTAACCTTTAGGGCTATGTCTTTATGTAGAATTAATATTATCCTCATGATAAGAAAAATGTTTAAAAATTATAGTCGATAGCGATTTTACAATTGAAATCAAAGCTGTGAGAAACATATTTTTTAAATTTAAAGATTTTTTACCGTGTAGAGAAAAATGGCAATGGCTACTCGCGTATTATAATGTTAATGCGCGCTCAGTCCGCGCACTGTCTTTATTTAATTCTTTATAATTGTACGCGCAAATTGTGCGCAAAGCAAATTTCACGCGCGATATGCAAATTTGGGGTAGTCAAACTTTATCACGTCATCTTGAAGTTATTTTTAGTGGAATGAAATGAAATGAAATGAAATGAAATGAAATGAAATTGAAATGAAATGAAATTTATTTATTTCTCATGTCACCCATGGATGGGTATTGGAGAAAAAGGAAACAGTCAATTTCAAAATATCGATAAATATATACAATATTTACACAGTATTGTACAAGTTAGGAACCAATTAAATTGGTAACGGTAAACAAACAAAATAAAGAACAATAATGATAGTAAAAGTAGTACTATAACAATATATATATGGTAATAATAATTATATTACAATGAGTACAAATATATAAAAGTAAATAGTAAGTGAAATATCAATACAAAAAAATAAAACGTAATTAAATATGTATATTTGATTGGGCAACTAAAAAAATTAATATTATTGTTGATAATAAGATCGTCATTTACAAGCTTCAAGCTCTATTATAATGAACTAGTTTATGAGAAATTCCTGACGATAAGACTACACAACTTAGCAAGGTTTATCATGGTAGAGTAATTAGTAGAATTAAATAATTCATTCATCTTCTCAATGTTAGGGCGTTTTCTATACTGCTTAGTCAGATGCCTTTTTCTTTCCACTTCGAAAAGAGGGCATTCAAAAAGATAATGGTATTCATCACCAATTTTCTGTTGATCACAACGCGGACAAAGGCGATTTGATCTTTCAATATTATTGTATCTGCCAGCTACAATCGGTAACTTGTGATTACCACATCTAAATTTAATCATCATTGTCCTCAATTTCAAAGGTATCTTTGTAAGATAAGCTTCCAAATCGCAAGTTCCTTTGAAAATACGATAGTTTATGCACAGTGAATTTGTGTTTACTTCATAGTGCCAATTCTGGGAGTAAATCAATATCAAACGTTGATTTATTGTATTTTTTATCCAATTCAATGAGTATTTGGCACAATCATTCCATAAGTATGACATTCCAGTTTTGTCAAGAATCAATTTAATCTTTTTCAACCAAGGAGAGAAGTATATTTCTTTATCATAAAGCTGTTTTAACAGCGCATATATTACTTGACTAAGCTTCTTTGATGGACCACATTCTAGCCGTGCCCAAAAATTAATCATTCGCGATTCTATTAATCTAAATATAGAATGTCTTCCAATCTCACCATACGCCGGCCATGCAGACGGCAGTACTTTTCCCAACTTTTAACAGCTTCTTATAAAAACGTGTACAGAACAAGTCTATTTTTTTCAAATTTGATTCTAGGCCCCATAACTCACTGCCATAAAGGAGGATTGGCATAACTAATTTATCAAAGAGGTCTAACTCTAAATCAATAGGTAGGCTTAATCTTGACGCTTGTAGAATAAGACTGTATAAAGCCTTTCTAGCTTGTGTTATCTGTTTGTCCTGTGCTTCCATAAATCGACCATTATAATTGAATACTGTTCCAAGATAAGTATATTTACTAACTACTTCCACTTCACTATTTCCAATATTAAATGTTGGCATTCTCCTCACTTTGCCTCGAGAGAAGTAAACATTAGTCAGGCGAAGTAAACATTGTTATTGTGACGTCATAATGAAAAGCCTGCGTATCAAAGTGCGTGTTAATTTTGTACATCGCGCTCTGCCCATTAACTTTGTACACGATAATTGCACAGTGGTCGGTCTTTCCATTAAGCGTCTTTGGTCAGAATCAACGAACGTTGAGGGCGTGTAACACTTGCGTGTTGCCTCGAGGAAGGTCAACTCGAATTATTTTTTGTGACCACTTGAAGGGCGCCCCAGTTGACAGTAACGTTTTTCCGTAGATTGTAGATTTGATACACCAACCAGAAGTCCGATTTTGTACAGATTGACACTGAACATATAATTTTTTCTGGACATTTCATCAGATATGTGAAATGTAACCAAAATTGGTCATTCAAATTAATTTTTTAATAAAAGAAGTTACACCGGCATTTCTAAGTTATTACACATATTTGGCATTTCAACTGTGTGTACAAATCACAATAGTGAATGAGCCTTTTAAAATAGCAGACGACAACGTACAGCTGTTGAACGGCGGAATCCAACTTTCACAAAATAGTAAGTCGATTTTATTTTAAAATGCTGTAATACCTTATTTTATAGATTGTGTCTACTTGTCATCATGTCGACAATTTGATTGAAATAATATCTGAAACTAGTTTGTGAGTTCATTTTCATTAGGCCTATTAATTTGAAAGAAATATTTGGAAGTGGAACTGGTCTGAGGGCGGGGCGCGGCTGGAATAGATCGACAAATCTTTTGTTTTTGTGGCATCTTTTAACATTTAATTTCAGTCTCTTACTGTCGGCCATTCTATTACTAAAATAACCAGTAAAATAGGCAATGAAAACGATTCATTTTGTCGATCGATCTAACTCTAAGACCGAATAATGGATGGCAACAAAGACATGCAAGTGCTGAACTAAAGTAAAAGTCGGTAACTTCACCGGCTTTGCCTTTGCCGGTGCCGGTGGGCTAGAGTAGAACAAGAAGTGAGCCACGCCGGTCTTGTCGGCAGGCGAAGCTAAGCTAAGGTGTCCCTCTCTCATACTCGGCTTCTCTGGCCGTCTCGGCAATCTGGACTAATAATTATACTCGGCCTTAAAACGATGGTTTGCCATCTACCTTAGATAATCCAAGAACCGGTAATGTTTAATCACATTAGATTTAGAGAGATCAGTTGACTTGTCCTAGCAATAGGCTACATCTTTCAATGATTTATTAATCATTGATTTTTATTGCGGTCCCGACTCCTGCCATGGCCCTGGTTAATAATAATTTATTTAAATTTAAATTAAAAACAAGAAAGATTCCGAGAGTGAGAGACTGACCCTAGGCCTGGCTAATTGTTTTCTTCCAGCCACTGCACTGACATTCAATTTGTCCTGCAAACACATGCCAGCCCCAGACTGGAAAGCATTAATTCACATTTTTATCTGATGTTTTTGTTCAACCCCTTATTACTCTGATTGCACGTTTAGGATGTATCGTTTGTAGCCCATTCTAAATCATTGATGACAATACAAAATGATGGACCAAGAAATGTCTAAGTAATAAAAAAAACTTCTTTTCAAGGATTTTTTTTTTTACGTTTACTTAACTGGCTCTTGACTGAAAAGTAAATGTAGTACCTAATCATCAGTTTAAACCCTAAAGTCAATCAATCAATTTTGCATTTTTTAACTGAGACTTTACAGGAGCTCGTTTGTCATTTCACTGTTTTCAGGAGCTAATTACTAATTTGCACTCTCTGAACAGATGTATTTTTTTACTATTTTGGTCTAGTATTTTCATTCCACATCAAGAACATGTTAGTGAAATTAAGTGAATATTTTTTCTTATGAATGTTATATTTTTTTCATCTCATAGCAATATTTTGAGGATGTGGTTCAACAAGGACTGGCGACTGGTGATATAGGCTGGTGTTACAGTGTACTTCAGGATTACTTATCTGCCGGTTCTTTACTCGCTATATGCACAGCTATCCACAGCTATCCACAGGCACAGGTATTCTTTCTACTATAATTTAATCATCCCACTCATTTTTTTGGTGCAGGATTCTTTTTTTTTCTTCATAGCTTAGCTTTTTCCCCGTTATTTATAATTAAGTATTAATTTGGATAAGAGGAATAATTAAGGCCATTCAAGTTTTTCTTTTCATATTTTGAATTCATTATTTATTGGTATTATACATCCTAACTATCTCGGAGATCAACTTCTCAGTGAATTTATTTATTGGTTTGTGGCAATGAATGATTAAACTTTAAGCTATATAATTCAAGCAAATTTCTTCATTGTGTTCAATATCATTTGTCACCTTCTTATTCAATTTATTTGCATGTTTTGGTAATTTTTGTTGATAACTTTTATTACTCTACATGCTTTTTGAGGTCAAGACAATTTATTTTAAAGTTTATAAAGTTTTATTAATATTAACTCATTCATGACTGTTCCCTAAAAATACTCCACTCTGTTTTCCATGGACTCGAGAATATGTTATACCAAAATCAATAAATGAAAGTGCAATTGCTATCTATAGTCTAACATTCTTTCTCTGTGTGTGTTTGCATTCTTTAATTACAGATCTTCGGACTATAGGAGCATGACAGATCACCATGGCTGTTACTTGGTAGTGTTCACAAGCAATGGACAAGCCATGCTATATCAGGTACCTCGTTATAATGAAGTTTGGTATAAAAAGGTTCCACTGTAACAAAATTAGGCATTCCTAATTCTTTTAAATCCAAACATATGGGAACTGATCAGAAATAAATTAATTTAATGAAACTATGAAAGTGAGCAAAGAAAATAGGCTTATGATTCTACCTAAGACCTGTCAATTGCTTTACTGTGTTCTAACCCGCACTGAGCTAGAATGCATCTCATAGTGGTACTTTCCTGAACCCGTCTAGTATGTGCATTGAGGAAGAATCTTTGAAGGAGTGCCATGTAGCTCAGAGGTTAGAGACTTATAGAGCATGACCTTGCAAAAGTTGACGTCTCTAGTCATTTTAGTTGGTGAAATCATTTGCAGTGATAAAGAATTAAAATGATGCAAGAAAAATGATATTTCCATAATCTAATTGTCTAACCCTCAGGCTCATTTCTTTTCTATTCTGAATCTATATTATAGATTTCCATTTTCCTCATGGTCAAGTTAAAAGAAAAATGATAAAATCGCCCCATAACAAAATTGATTGAATCACTTTCATTGTAGGCAAACCTGAATAGATGTAATATTTTGTTTGTGAAAATTGATCATTATATTATAGTGGAACCTCTTTATAAGGAGACCTGTTATCACATAAGTTACCTGATAATGATATAGTGCAGGTAATTGCTTTAAACCCAAGGCTATCTGAGAACCATCATGCTCGTTATAACAAGGTTTCACTTTACAGATTGGTAAAAGATCTTAGTTAGACTGATGAAATGGCTGTTACAACCTTTTGTTATTTCAAGATCTGAATTTTAAAAATGTTCCCAGGTATTTTCTGTAGTATATTATTAGGGTCTTTTTCTTCCGTTTGGTACAGTCCACCAGCGCGGTGTATTTTCGTAGGAAAACCCAGACTAGTTGCAGTCTAGACAATTCTAGATTTGCCTAACTGAATGTAGGTCAAACAGTGACCTGTTGTTGTACTTGTAAACAACATAAACTATGTAGACTGCAATTGCATTGTCCATGTGATGTGCATGGGTTGCATGCATAGCTTTAGGCATGCACTTTCTGTATACAACCAGAGTGTATATAACCAGTGTGTACATGTTACAAGCTGATTTTCATATACTCTCCCAATGAGTTCAATAAACGATGCATGAAAGAATGCATTCTTAACTGAAACGAATGGTGCAATGTGTAATTATTGGTGGTTTAGACGACCAGCCTTCAATTTACCTCAACATGCATGCAGAGATTACATTTCCAAGCCCCTTCTCAGGCTAGCTTTAAAAACATTTTTTTCCTTCATATTATAATTATGTCTCAAGTCTCAACCATTTGCTTTGTCTTTCAAAAAGAGGACATCATGTTTAAATCTATTCAACTCTCACTCATTCATTTGACTTGGTCTCGGTGTGTAGATAAATAGATTCATGCAAAAGCCACATTTTTATCAATGAATGGTTTACTTTCATTTTCTGCTTGCATCCATCTACAACTTTCAATATTGCAAACAAAATAATCTATGAAATATCATAATTCAAGAACAAATCTTATTACTTTGGTATCTAATGTTTATTTCTTATTTTTAAATTGAAGCTAAATGAGACTATATTTGTTGGCACACTGATTGTGGTGATAATGGTTAGTGGATGATGTTGAGTGTCATGGTGGAATTCCTGATTGGAGAGCTCCTCTTAACTAACAGGGTGTATGAAGTGTGGCATGATAGTCTTATATTTTCCCCTTCAGGTCAGGATATTTTTGTCAAATCATTGCAAAACATGTATGTTTTACTATTTTGACCCCCTCCTGTTAAATGATTAGTTGAAAGGTGGCTATGATGGTGATTAAAGAAATTGATGTAAATTATTTTGTTTTGATAAATGGTGCATAGTCTTCAAGCCTGAAGCTGCACTTTATTGGAAGAGGAATAAGACATCGACATCTATTCAGTGGAATATTACAGGCTTGATTCTGGACCACCCCCATCCTTTACCCAAATGAGAAACAAAATGGAAGTATTATGCCAGTTTCCTTTTACGCTGCCTAGCTTCCTTTTTTTGTTGTTGAGTTCCTGGAGTAAAGATTTACAAAATAATTCTATCTATTTTAGGCATTAAACCCCCTTTACATTAATGCAATCATGACCACATATTCAATGAAAGATAATAAAGGGGTTCAAATAAGTAAGCCTACACTCCTAAAGAATGGACACCATGTTTATTTTGGCTAATTTCTCCCCACTCATGATCATACTGGTTGATGCAGGCAACTATGTACATGCCTTTGGGGTTGGATAGTCTTATACCCCCCCCCCCCCCCCCCCCCCACAAAAAAAAAAAATGCAATTTGCACTGTGATTTGAATTGACTTTTCTTTTTGTTTTGCAAACCAGATCTAATTTAAATGTAATTAAACCTGGTGAAACGTACTATTACCCCAAATAAGGGCTTAAGGCTAAGACCTATCTAAATAGGGCCTACCCTAGCCTGCCTAGGCTACGTCTAAGCTAGACATTTCTTTTTTTAACTTGACCAACAAAAACAGGTATCAAATTCAAGCGAGTAAAAAGGTCCAATAGTCAATACAAGACTCAAAGTCAAAGATTGAGGTGAAATCTCCAAGAACAAGACTAATTTACATGATTTGGGTTGGAATTGATAAACTGGATCTCCTTCAATAATGATACAAAGTAGGCCATACATTAGGTAAAAATAAAACCACGGCTTTCGTATAAAGACAGAGACGCGGGACCGAGACTGACTGCATGAAGATGAGCTAGCGTCGAGTCAGAGCCGGAGCAGAAGAGCGGTGAATGAGCGGCAGACTAGCCTCGCCTGCCGCCGACCCGACCGGCGTAGCTCATTCTCAGACACCGTATCGCGAAGTCACTTGCCGGTCACTATCGTATACAAATTACAATGTCAATGCCAATGAATGGGCAAAAGTAAGTCGCAAATTTGTTTTAAATAAAGCACATTAATGTGCTTAATCGGCAGAGTCGCCACAGAGTCTAGTTCTAGTTTAAATGATGTTATACCCTAACGTCAGTTAATTATCCTAAGTCTAAGACAGGAATAAATAGCATACAAATACAATTCCGGCATTTTGAGAATGCTCGTTTTTGTCGTCTGCTTAATATCTCGATACGTCATCCTCACCGTACTCACAAACGGTTTTTGTACACACATTTTTGCCGACAAAAATTGTTATCATCATGAAAATGCCGATGCGGTTTATTTTAATAAGACTATGATTGGAATGAGCGATTTTGTAAAAAAATCCCATATACATGAAATGTCAAACAAAATTATATATTTTAGTGTCAATCTGTACAAAATCGGACTTCTGGTCTATTTATCAAATCTACAATCTACCGAAAAACGTTACTGTCAACTGGGGCGCCCTTCGAAATGGTCACAAAAAATAATTCGCGATTTCTCATAGACTGCGTGTATAACAATATACGAGTTGACCTTCCTGAAGGCAACACGGTCTCGTGTTTACCGCCCTCAACGTTCGTTGGTCAGAATGCAACTCAGCCCGATTCCACTGTATTTATTCATATCGTATTCATAGATTTCCGAACCGCACGCACCAATGAGCAAAGCAGAGGGGTATTATTTTGAGCTTTATGGAACCTTAACATAGTCTTTAATGAATGAATGTGGTATCAAATGTTAGAGGAAGAATCATATTTTATGTCTATCATAATTAATCAAGTATTAAATCAAATTTTACCAGTGCAATTTGTTGTCAAATATCACCAAAAAATAATAAGTTCAGAGGTGAAAAATAACAGTTTATGCTTCTTGCGTCTCATTGATTTTATAATCATTGTAAAGCATGTTTTATACTCTTTCAGGATACGTAGGTTTTATTTTGTTGCGTTGGATAATCGGGTCAGGAGCCAAGAAAATACCACTCAGGTACAAATTAAGAACAACTAAAATGCGAACGAGCATTCCCATTGGATGGTACGAAGGGGTGTGTTTGAAGCGGGCCAGTGATTGGCCTCATTCAAATAACGCAATACCAGGGGTGGTATTCTGTAAGTTCATCCTAGAGTTGCTCTTAGGAGTTGCTCTTAAGATCAACTCTAAGAGCTCCCTAAGATGTGCCTAAGTGGTATTCTGTAAGTTGCTCTTAAGACGATCTTAGCATGAATAATGAATAATTAATTAGCTCATAAATATTCATGAGCCACGCCCATTAAAAACCATTCGACCAATCATCGTCTTTGTTTTCATTGATGATCAACTAATCATTTTGCAGAATTGTCAAGTATACCACGTGGCCACATCACGATTGATTGATTGATTGATTGATTGATTGATTGATTGATTGATTGATTGATTGATTGATTGATTGAGTGATTGAGTGATTGATTGAGTGATTGATTGATTGATTGGTTGATTGTTTGATTGATTGATTGATTTGGTTCATATCGTTCATGGATATTCTTTTTTTCAGAGTATATTACAGTACTACAACATATCTTTTAACAGTATGACATTATAACAGCAATCATATTACTCATTTAAACAAACTTCAGTTAATAAAGAAAATGTGTAATTGAACAAACTCTCATAGAAAATAAATATAAGTTTAAGCGTCCTTTATTTCCTTGAGATGGAATTAAGATGTAATTGAGATGTAATAATATCTGCTTATCTATAAGTGTTTGAAGAAAATATTTGTTCATATTTATTTTTACATGTTTTAAATACGGACACGTATACAATTTATTGCTCAAACTCTCAAGGAGCAATAATAAAAACGTGCATTTATGAAGTCAATTTCAGTCAATCATTATGTTACTGTCTGAGCAATATAGATGGTACATGAAAGTGTGTTGCGCGCATCGTGCGCGCACCGACAACGCGCAATAAGTAATTTGCGCGCAAAATATGCTTATGCCTTAGCAACTGTGTACCCCATATAATTAATTATGAATAAACAAACCAACCCGTTTATAAACGGGTTTGTTTGTTTATTCATATCATAATTCTATGGTGTACCCACTGTACCACACCTAGTAACAGAATAATTCGTCCAAAATTGCATTACGTCAACTGCAGTCAAACATGTCATCAAAGTGCGTTGCGAAAATGCAACGAAAGTTGTAGATAGGAGCATCATAGAGGGAGAATTTTCTTCTACTTTTTAAAATTGACCTTTGCGATTTAGCTGCTCCTGCCGCCGCCAAAATTGATATAACAATAATTCGTCGGCCATTTTGATCACGCGTTCTAAAACAAAAAAAAAAGTAAGTTCCCCCCCCCCCCTAATCAAAATAGCGTAAAAAAAGTTTTGAGCAAAATAACTTGGCAGAATTGTTTCTACACTTATTGGCTAACTTCTCTGTGAAAATGAGATTGATCCGTCAAGTCATGCATGAGTGAGCACACATTAAAGGCAAAATTGTCACTTTTCAAAAGTCACAAGAGTCAAAATGTTACTCACTCATGCATGACTTGACGGACCAATTTAATGTTAAAACAGAAGTTAGTCAATAAGTGTAGAAACAATTCTGCCAAGTTATTTTGCTCAAAACCGTTTCGTTAAAAAGTTACGCTGTTTTGATGAGGGGGGACTTCCTATTTTTGTTGTGTTTAATTCAAACTAAGACTGGTTGTAGGCAGTCTTAAGATAAGATCAAAAAGTTGCTCTTATCTTCATCTACAGAATACCTCTTATCTTAGGATGCTTATTTGCATATATTTGCATACATTTACATATTCGAAAAGTTGCTCTTAAGTTAAGAGCAACTTTTCAGAGTTGGTCTTAAGAGCAACTTTAAGAGCAACTTACAGAATACCAAAGTTGCTCTTAAGATCAACTTCACCTCCTAAGATCCTTACAGAATACCACCCCTGGCTCCCCTCGGAACAACGCGCTGTGCGGGGAAAGAGAAATTCTCTCTCCCCCTCTCTCTTCTTCGCGAGACGTGTAGAATCTGCGTGATGCTGATTCAACCAATCAACGGGCTGGATTGCCGCTGAAAGCCAACAATATGATATTTTATTTTGTCCTTTGCTGGTCTTTGTTGGCTCCTGACCCGATTAAGAAATAAACGGCTTCAAAATTGACATATTTGTAAAGTGTATTAAATTACCTTTCATATGGTATTAATATGAAGGAGACGCAAGTACATTTTGTAAGTTTTCAAGCCGAATGAAAAAGAACTTTCAAAAACGAATTTTGTCAAGTTATTACACTTGATTTTCATCTTTTTGTCGTTGTTGAATTAAAAATATAATTATATGGAAGCAAAGAATGACATATTTTCTACAATGTCATATATCACATTCTACAATTGGTTATTGCAAACTGAAGTTATCGCATTTTTAAAATGATGTATCTCCAGCCGAGTACTATTCGGGTGAGAAAGTTCGATCGTTGGAATCTGAATTAAGCGAGCGTTTTAGCCGCATTAAAACATGCTTTGCTCTATGACTGCTACCCTTAGAAACTGAACTGGTAGAAATTTTGAGGAGAAATAATGCGTAGATCGTCCGCTACGAGTAATACAAGTAAATACGATAAATAATACCAACATCGCACAAGAAATTTTGAGTTGCTTGCATTGTCAATGAGGGTTGAGGGGGTGACGGTATTAAAAACACTTCGAACTCGTGAATCCAAAAAACAACGCGCGCGTTCGAAGGCGATATCTCAAAATATAATTAATATATCGCAAATCTGATCATCGCATCGGAATCTGCACTATTTTTTCAATACGTGAGTACAATTTCAAGAAATTTTAATGTTTTTTAAGTCTTAAACTGTCGGAAATGTTTTAGGGTGCCGATGCGGGGGTCACTCAATCATACATAAAATGGATTTGGCGGCCATTTTTAATGTTAATTTTGCCTTAAACACAATAATAAGCAGCTTTTACCACATATTTAGTTTCATTTTATTGTAAGTTAACTCGAGGAACAAAATTTAATTTGATTTATTTGTGTAGAATGGCGTTTAATTTAAGATTATATCATTCTGGGGGGCTAAAAGAGGCAAATGTCCATGTTTCGGCAACCATTTTGGATTTTCGCGTTTAGAAAAAAACGCTCAAGGTTTTGTGTCTGGCATCAACCGGATTTGGAATCAGCAGCCCCGAATTGACAAGAAACCATCAAAAAACGTTGTATATATCAAAAAACAAGGTCAGGTGGTCTCTAGCTCGGACTAATAATGGAACAAATCATATTTAATTATAATAATAATATAGAACATTTATATAGCACTAAATATAAAAAGACTTTCAAAATACTATACTGTATTCTCACCTGAGTTTGTAGAAGACTTTATATATATACAAATTCACTCCATGCAATGAAACAAAACGTGAATTATTGCTGTCCTTCCAAACGTGCACAAGCTCATTATTGTAGAGCGCTTTGAGTTACTGTTACATTAACAATCCATATTCACATTGTCCACAAACTGTCTGAAGACTTTGATCTCAGTGCAAGCCTACTCTTTCAGGTTAGAAAACAAAATTATTGCATGGCAAAATGAACGTCAGAATTTCGGCTGAGAAATATTCAAAACTCGATCTTCACTGAAGTGATGCTGTAGAACTTTGATGAGCTTCATTCTATGGCGATCAAAACATACTATTAACGATTCGAACGGACGCGCGCTGTTTCTAGACTTTGATGTCAGTGCAACCGACCGTTATTACTTAATTTAGATAGTGGTGTAGTCCGTTAGATAGAGAGAAATGGAAGGGGGCGGCGCTAAGTTGGCCGTAAGATTTCCCCCATAATCGAGGGGGGGGGGGGGGGTGGGAAAAGACTATTGCATTGTGTATGTCTTTATTGATTTGGGGCTCATGAGGGGGGGGGGGGGGGAGGGCAAATACCCTTTACACCCTAGCTACGCCACTGGTTACATATGAGGCTTGCCAAGATTGTGTTTATCTTTGGACATTTGAATGAGGGGAATTCCATGTTTCTATTTATAACTGGTCTCTGTACCTTGCCCATTGATCCTGATAATTATCTATGAATTAATTGCACAGCTATATTGTTTTGCTCTATCTCTCCTCAAACAGTAGACCTCATATGTATAACACATTGTCTTTGTGCACTTGGTTTACCAACGATCAACTGCATGTTAATAACCTTATCTGGGAAGTAAGCGGTTAAACTTAACTTTGATTTACATGTTTATTCAACTAGCAGATGCAGAGTTTCTCATGAATATTTTTTCTCTCAATGATATTGTAACACTCCTGAAATCCATATTGGTTTGGAGAAACAGTTACATACAGTAGCTCTTAGTATCATTACTGATGAGATATCAGTACTAATACTAATGCATTATTATTTAACTGTGTAGTATTTATTTAATATGATTTATTTGTGGTAGTGATGGAATAAAGGTCATTTTCAAAGCATGTATAAAATAAATGTGCAAATAATACATTATTGCAATCTGTGAAAATAGAAACTCATATTTATAAGTCCATAAAGAATGATTTGTTAATTTAAAACATAAAAAAAAATCTCAACACAAGCATCTTCAGTGAAATCTAATTAAAAGTCACCTTGTTGAATTCCACCCCCCCTTTTTCTCTGCAAATCTTCCTGCTGATTCGAATGGTGCTGAGGTGTTTTAGGGACACCCTTCTCCTTTTCATCCTGACACTAATATATTACTTAAACTTTTAAAAAGGCACGTAAAAGCACTAACGCACATTATAGTACATGTCGTCAAGTCATAATTTCCTCTCTAGGTATGCACTAGATTGCACAGTTTAAAATCCAAAAATGCAAAAGCTCCATACCGTGGGAGGGGGGACACCCCCCTCCCACACCCTCCCCCCGCTCAGTCGCTTCGCTCCCTTGCAATATCAGGTGGTGATGCGGATTTGGTTTAGCCCCCTAAAAGTTTTTGCTCATTACGCCACTGTGTTACGGTGAAAATTAAATGCAAGAGACTGTTTGAAGATCAATATGATGGACTCTATGCTAATAAGGTGATGTAGTGACATTCAGTTGGTTAATTCATGTATAATTTATTTTCTTGTTTGTAAGAAGAATAGTATTAAGCGGAACAAATTTAATATTTATCATCTGACCAAACTTTTGTATTATAATCTGTGATAGTGAGAAAATGTTTTTGTTCCTATTTATAAGAAGAAAACAGTATTATTACAATGTACAAAGTTGTAATGTGTATCATCTGACCAAATGTTTGTATTAGGTTGAAAACAAAAAGCTAAGGACTGCTAGAAATTCTTCATAAAGGTGCTTTTTAAAACTAAAACAATTACAGCTGACTGTATTCATTTTAGACATTTGACTCAAAGCTTTCACAATGTGAAAAAAGTACAAATGTATGACACAATGTTTTCATATTATGGAGCTTTATGGTTACTTTTTATGACCAGCTGAACTGTGATAACTCATGGAAGGAGCAAAGTGAGTTCTGGATGTTAAAGGATGTTGAAGCTGGATAGCCTGTCACGTTTTATGAGACATTTCACTCAATTGCTATAATTGTATTTATTTATTTAATCATCTTTTTAAAGGGGGGATGGGCATCCTGATCCAAACAATGTGTCCATTGTCTGATCAAAATCGCAGCAAATGAAAAAAGCAGGGCTCCACACTTACCTTTTTTTATCAGTGGCCCGGTCGGGCCAGTGAAATAATTTCTTCCCCTTATCTGGTGGCCCGAAAGAAAAATTTACTGGCCCGAAAATTATATTTCATGAGTAAACTTTTTACTTTTCAAAATATCACTCTTTCCTGTTCCAACCTGTGATTATAGATAAGCATGACATGGAAGAACACAAGATTTTTCTAATTTTGTCAATGTCAGGTTGATAATCTGCTTGTCCGATCGGGCCATCAAAACATTTACCGAAGCATTAATGAGAATATCAATTCAGTAAACGTTCTTTCCATGTGTATTTAATTCAGTGGTATGAATGTACGTGTATACACATTATTTCTTGTAAACTTCTGTTTGTAAACCTTGTACATTTCAATCGACTTATTGTTTTCCTTTAACAAAATAAAATCTGTATATATACATGTATGTATGGTGACTGTGTTCACTAACTGTTATGATATATTTGACTATATTTACATGGTATTTGTACAGTGTGTTTTAATAAGTAGCAATAATGATTAAAAGTGTCTTCATTCTTATAAAGATATATTTATCATTCTTAGGGAATAAAACGGGAAAAAAATACAAAAGATATTAACAGTGATAATTGATTTTGTTCTGTTTTTTCCCGCTATGGGTTCATGTGGAAGATTTTTAAAAGATTTAATCTGTTCAAAAATAGTTAGGCTTGTGGTTTTTGGAAAACGCATATTACCAAATTAAATTATGCAGCAACATAATAAAAGTTGAGACACATTTACTTCCACATGCACTTGTCAACATATTTATTTATCTTTCATAACAAGGCACAATAATGATTTACAATTATAAATTGGGTTTCATCTTAAAGTAACTAAATGTTTATATAACTGATCTACAAACTGGCATGATTACAATAGAAAACCCACACTCACCATTAATTTAAAATGACATGATTGTTATAAGCATTACTCCTTATGCAACTAGAAACTATATAAATGGATAACTTTTATACAATAAATAGTGAGTTTTTCTTATAAGTGTATATACTAAGCAGTATGTTGACTTTTCAGGAAAAAATTTGTAATAGCAATAACTAATATTCTTTTGTACATTATTATGTCTATACATTTTGTATGATCTATATACGTAGATCCACATTTGCAGTAATTGTTCATGTTTAATTTATCTTACGTATTGTCTTGAAAAAACAGTAAACGTGGACCAATCAACTAAATATATTTAACAAAATTTGAAACAATGTCTTATTTGTCTGACTTAATATCTTAATATTCGATTTGAAATGGTGTTTCTTCATACAATCTTGCTCATTGTCTATTTGCTATATGCTTACAGTTTATATAGTACACACTGTCACAAACAAATATATATTTTTATATTAGAAAAAGTTTAATGTCCAACCAGATGAAAAAATCAAATTTTAAAATTGTTTTCGCAAACACTAGAATATCAAATATCGGTCGTTCATCACATAGATACATTCATATGATAACAATGTGGAGGAATTTTCACTAAGAAAAAGATCAATTGTCTAATATAATACATTGATATATTTATGGGTATTGTAACAAAAATACTTAAAAAACAAAAAAGTAACTATAAAATGAAAACAGTAATACAAATGAACATTTCATTCCATAAGTTCATGTCAAGGTCACAATATTCGCTTTACTTATTTACAAATGATAGATTGTCATAACAAATTCATAGATAAAATGATCTTACACTGAAATCATTAATAAACATAATACCCCAAAACAGTACGGGACATGAACACCTCCTTCCATAATGTCATATCTCATCTCAGTCACAATAATTATTGTATCATCATTTCAACTTATTTACAAATATAATTTTGGTTTTATTCCTTTCATTCTTTTCAATTCCATAATCAAATATCAAGCATAAATTAACATGTGCAGACAATCTGAGAAAAAGAAAATTTACGATATACAATACAACATTCAACCTGTAAAGATCAATGATGATTGGAATTAGGATACATGCATAAGATTAGTTACAAGTATTATATGTGATGGTAACCAGTGGCGTAGCGTGGTCGTGTGGTCGTACTAATTGGGGTGTGGGGGGGGGGGGGGGGGGGAGGGGGGGGGGGGCACACACAATTATTGAGGATAGGTGTCCCCTTCTGTTTCGTATTGTTTTTCTTTCAAATTATTGAAGAGGGGCACGTCCCCCCCTCCCCCCCACCTCCTCCCCGTCGCTATGCCACTTATGGTAACATTGTCTATACAGTAGCGTTGGTAAATAATACTGGGTAAAGAGTAAACATATCAAATGCTTAGAAATATTGCTAGATTTTAGTGCCGTCTGGGGTAATGTTTTGAGTTCCTTTTATCCAAGCTTTTGGTTTGACATCGGCCGCCAAACGGGGTGCGAGATAAATAAAAAGAGTGCTCATTAATTATGGTGGTTTTATCATGTTTATGACAAAAAGTACTAATTTATTGACAGCATTCAATGAGATGTATTCATTGAAATTCAAGCAACTAATTATCATTGTTATTTCCTTTGAATATATTACACATTGTTAAGAAACATATAACATACAGCGAATTCAATGTACATTGTACATATCAATTATAACTGATTTCGATCACTTAATTACGATTGCCTATTTCATATGAACTATATCAGCTGACATGATTTTTATCTTACAAATCATTCATGAGGTAAAGGTGGTGTAACAAATATTAAAAAACATTTGGAAATTTAATAGTCAAATAAAAATATTAATCAAAATTAAGTTGAATTCTACAATGAAATACCAATTAATTGAAAGAAATTAATTTCCATCCAAATAAACATGAGTTATAATGTAACAAGTATCCTAACATCAGAGTTTCTTATTATGATAGTGTATATTTCATACTAAATCATTATATTTGTTTCTAACAATGAAATTCCATAAATTTTGTTTAATTAATATGAAATGAAACAAATTAAAATGCATTTATACATTAGTAAATAAATAACAAATATGAAAAAAGGAACATGATACAAAATGAAACTCATAAATATACAATGATATCATTATTTTATAGCAAATTATATGTGGATAAAATTGATTGCAGTTTAACTATGTATCTGCAATATTGCGAATGTAATTAGTTACTTCTACAATAGTGAACCAATTACACCATAGTACCATATATACCATAGTTGTCTTGATATGCTTATAGACAGATGAAATTTAAAAAATACATCTAATAGAAATAAAAAATACATAAAATAGAAATATAATGAATAATCATAATGCAATCATTTGATGATTGTTTATTTCATTCTAGCATTTCTATGCGATGACATGGTGGACTTGATACATAATGATTTTACCTTGAGAATGTGCAGCTGAAGTTTGTCTCCTTGCAGCGTTCTTTTGTTTTGATACCATTGGGAGATGTGAGTTGCCAACAGTTTGAGGTAGTGATTCCATAACCTTGGTTACTGTTTGGAAACTGTTTTGTGGAGGTAGAATTTGACTAGTCTGTCTTTGAACTGGCTTTGTTGATTGACCCTGTGTCATGACAGAGGATGCTTTCGGCTTTGTCAGTGCACCTAAGGTCTTTTATGTTTGTTGTGGGAAAGGTCTTGCGGAGTTGTTATAATTTATGTGTGGACTTTGTGATGTTACTGCCTTGAACATTGAGTCTCTGAGGATTTGAACGTTTTGTAGCATTTCCCAGGACACTCACGCTTCTATTCGGAGATGTATTTGTCCAGTTTCCGCTTTCTGCTAATACCACCAAGATAGTCTCTCTTTGTCTGGGTTTCCCCATCAGGTATGTTTGCTTTCGGTGTTGACTGCGTCTTCTGACTAGAACCAAGGACTGGAGTGGCATATCCCCCCGAATCTGTTTCCTGTACGGAGCCAATGCCGTCACCTTTAAAGTCACATTCTGGAACGGGGGCACTTACTCTAACGTGCTTGGTTTTCTTTTGAAAGCTAGTACCCGCGGGCTCTTCCCTAGTATCTGCCGCCTCTCCATACATTGTATCTGGTGCCTCTGGGCTAGTACCCACTGACTTTTTCTTCTGACTCGGAACAAGAGCTGCCTCTTTGCTAGAACCTGCTTCCTCTTCACTTGTACCCGCCACCTCTTTACAATTGCCATCGTTTGATTCTTTCTCTTTAGAAGAAATTGATCCATCACTTTGGAGATGGAAACAATCTGGAACGATGTCCATCAATAAGTGCTCATTTAAGAAAGTGTAGAATCTATTTGTATCTTTGCAAAAAAGGTCAGCTACATTCTTCCCTACAATTTCCTTTTTCATATTTGAAAGAAAGGTAAGTGGACTGATGATCCACCCTCTTGGTTGGCAGAAACCCTTTTCTTCAGACAGTTTTCTTGTCATAGACCAGCCAAGCTTTTTCCTGACGGTGTTCTCAATTTGCTGGTCTGTGTAGGACTCAGACATGTCAAGGCTCAGCTCAAACTTGCAGGATTCGTCGATCTCGCACATGATTTTAGACTGAATAGTCTTCACAAGTTGCTGAATGTTGTCCGTTTTACCCACTTTACAGTAGCGCCATTCCTCTCCCTTTCTGTCGATCAGTTTGGGACCTGGTAGCTCGATGGGCAGGCAGTAAATCATGAAAGTCTTCCTGGCAGTTTCAGCGCGAGTTTCCCCCTCTGTCTGATTTTCCTCATCAAGAGATGTTGACTTTTTCTTCTGACTAGGAACAAGAGCTGCCTCTTTGCTAGAACCTGCTTCCTCTTCACTTGTACCCGCCGCCTCTGTACAATTGCCATCGTTTGATTCTTTCTCTTTAGAAGAAATTGATCCATCGCTTTGGAGATGGAAACAATCTGGAACGATGTCCATCAATAAGTGCTCATTTAAGAAAGTGTAGAATCTATTTGTATCTTTGCAAACAAGGTCAGATACATTCTTCCCTACAATTTCCTTTTTCATATTTGAAAGAAAGGTAAGTGGACTGATGATCCACCCTCTTGGTTGGCAGAAACCCTTTTCTTCAGACAGTTTTCTTGTCATTGACCAGCCAAGCTTTTTCCTGACGGTGTTCTCAATCTGCTGGTCTGTGTAGGACTCAGACCTGTCAAGGCTCAGCTCAAACTTGCAGGATTCGTCGATCTCGCACATGATTTTGGACTGAATAGTCTTCACAAGTTGCTGAATGTTGTCCGTTTTACCCACTTTACAGTAGCGCCATTCCTCTCCCTTTCTGTCGATCAGTTTGGGACCTGGTAGCTCGATGGGCAGGCAGTAAATCATGAAAGTCTTCCTGGCAGTTTCAGCGCGATTTTCCCCCTCTGTCTGATTTTCCTCATCAAGAGATGTTGACTTTTTCTTCTGACTAGGAACAAGAGCTGCCTCTTTGCTAGAACCTGCTTCCTCTTCACTTGTACCCGCCGCCTCTGTACAATTGCCATCGTTTGATTCTTTCTCTTTAGAAGAAATTGATCCATCACTTTGGAGATGGAAACAATCTGGAACGATGTCCATCAATAAGTGCTCATTTAAGAAAGTGTAAAATCTATTTGTATCTTTGCAAAAAAGGTCAGATACATTCTTCCCTACAATTTCCTTTTTCATATTTGAAAGAAAGGTAAGTGGACTGATGATCCACCCTCTTGGTTGGCAGAAACCCTTTTCTTCAGACAGTTTTCTTGTCATTGACCAGCCAAGCTTTTTCCTGACGGTGTTCTCAATCTGCTGGTCTGTGTAGGACTCAGACCTGTCAAGGCTCAGCTCAAACTTGCAGGATTCGTCGATCTCGCACATGATTTTGGACTGAATAGTCTTCACAAGTTGCTGAATGTTGTCCGTTTTACCCACTTTACAGTAGCGCCATTCCTCTCCCTTCTTGTCGATCAGTTTGGGACCTGGTAGCTCGATGGGCAGGCAGTAAATCATGAAAGTCTTCCTGGCAGTTTCAGCGCGAGTTCCCCCCTCTGTCTGATTTTCCTCATCAAGAGATGTTGACTTTTTCTTCTGACTAGGAACACGAGCTGCTTCTCTGCTAGAACCCGCTACCTCTTCGCTCATACCCGCCACTCCTTGTGTACCCGCTGCCGCTTCGCTTGTACCCATTGTCTTTCCCCTAGTATCCGATGTCTTTCCGCTAGTACTGACTGTCTCCACCAACGTACCAACTGCCTTTCCATTAGAACCTGCTGCATTTCCGCTAGTACCCGCTGCCTTTCCGCTAGCACCTGCTGCCTTTCCGCTAGTACTTGCTGCCTTTCCGCTAGCACCTCCATCCTTTCTGCTAGTACATGCTGCCTTTTCCTCAGTACCTGCTGCATTTCCGCTAGTATCTACTGCCTGTACGCTACTACCTGCTGCCGTTCCACTAGAATTCTCCTCTTTCCCCCTAGTACCCGATGTTTCTCCGCTACTACGCAATGTCTCTCTCCTATTACCCGCCGCCTCTTGGCTAGTACCCTTTGTATATTCGTGAGTACCCACCGCCTCTCCCTTAGTACCCGCTACCTTTCTCCTAGTACCTGCTGCCTTTCCATTAGTACCTGCTGCCTTTCCGCTAGTACCTGCTGCCTTTCCGCTAGTACTCGCTGCCTTTCCGCTAGCACCTCCATCCTTTCTGCTAGTTCCAGCTGCCTCTCCCTTAGTACCTGCTGCCTCTCCGCTAGTACATGCTCCCGTTCCCTTAGTACTCGCCTCTTTTCCCCCAGTACCCGATGTTTCTCCGCTACTACGCAATGTCTCTCTCCTATTACCCGCCGCCTCTTGGCTAGTACCCTTTGTATATTCGTGAGTACCCACCGCCTCTCCCTTAGTACCCGCTACCTTTCTCATAGTACCTGCTGCCTTTCCATTAGTACCTGCTGCATTTCCGCTAGTATCTGCTGCCTTTCCGCTAGTACCTGCTGCCTTTCCGCTAGTACCTGCTGCCTTTCCGCTAGTAGCTGCCTTTTCCTCAGTACCTGCTGCCTTTCCGCTAGTTCCAGCTGCCTCTCCCTTAGTACCTGCTGCCTCTCCGCTAGTACATGCTCCCGTTCCCTTAGTACTCGCCTCTTTTCCCCCAGTACCCGATGTTTCTCCGCTACTACGCAATGTCTCTCTCCTATTACCCGCCGCCTCTCGGCTAGTACCCTTTGTATATTCGTGAGTACCCACCGCCTCTCCCTTAGTACCGGCTACCATTCTCCTAGTACCTGCTGCCTTTCCGCTAGTACCTGCTGCCGTTCCCCAAGTACTCGCCTCTTTTCCCCTAGTACCCGATGATTTTCCGCTACTACCTGCTGCCTTTCCGCTAGTACCTGCTGCCTTTCCGCTAGTACCCGCTGCCTTTCCGCTAGTACCTCCTGCCTTTCCGCTAGTACCTGCTGCCTTTCCGCTAGTACCTCCTGCTTTTCCGCTTGTACTCGTTGCCTTTCCGCTAGTAAATTTTACTTTATCGCAAGTAATCACTGCCTTTCCGCTAGTACCTGCTGCCTTTCCGCTAGTTCCAGCTGCCTCTCCCTTATTACCTGCTGCCTTTACGCAAGTACCTGCTGCCGTTCTCCTAGTACTTGACTCCTTTCCCCTAGTACCCGATGTTTCTCCGCTACTACGCAATGTCTCTCTCCTATTACCCGCCGCCTCTCGGCTAGTACCCTTTGAATATTCGTGAGTACCCACCGCCTCTCCCTTAGTACCCGCTACCATTCTCCTAGTCCCTGCCGCCTTTCCGTTAGTACTCGCTGCCTTTCCGCTAATGCGCGATGTATCCCCGCTAGTACATGCTGCATCTTCGCAAGTATCAACCGCCTCTCTGGTCCAATCCACTGCCTCTGTATCATTGTCACAGTTAGAGGCTTTCTTTTTGGAACGAACAATGGTTCCATCATCCTGGAGATAGAAACATCCTGGAACGGGGGCCATTTCTCTAATGAGCTCGATGCTCATTAAGAAATGTTCAGGTTCTCCCTTGAATTCTAATCTTTCGTTTAAGAAAGTGTAGAATTGATTTGTACCTTTGCAAAAGAAACTGGATGCCTTCTTCCCTACCGTTTCTTCTTTCATCTTTGACAGAAAGGTAAGTGGACTGATAATCCACTCTCTAGGTTGGCAGAATTCATTTTCTTTAGACAGTTTTTTGGCCATTGGCCAACCAAGTCTCTTCCTGACAATATCCTCCACCTGCTGGTGACTGTGGTACTCGGAGCTGCCAAGGCCCAGCTCAAATCTGCAGGACTCGTCGATCTTCTTGCCCGACATGTTGTTCCGAATCTGATTCACCCGTCGTTCGATGTTGTCCGTTTTGCCCACTTTACAGTAGCGCCATTCCCCTCCCTTCGTGTCGATAAGCTTGGGACCTGGAAGCTCGATGGGCAGGCAGTAAACCATGAGAGTCTTGCAAATCAGCATCCGTGTGTCCGGCGATGCGTCATTGAGGGTCTTGATCAAGTTGTCACAATTGCTCCCCCTCCAAAACCACTTGGGAAATTCAGCTAGGTCATAGGGCAGAGGTTGATTGGTGTTCTCATCCATGATAGCTCCTTTTGGTGATGCCTGCAGTGGAAGTGTAGTGGAAAGAATTTCTAGATATTGAGTTTAATACAAAGGGCATACACATCTATACAACAAAGAATAACAAACACTGCTGTTTTGTGATATTTGATAAAGAACATTATGATATTGACCAACTTTGCAAAATCCAATGTTTTATTCTGATATATCAATATGTTCTTTCTTTCTTTTCAGATTATCGTTTCCACCAGGCCATTCATCGTCAGTGTTTTTCTTCTTCACATACTGGGTGGTAAGTGTATAATGATCTTTTACTAACTATGCTAGTTATAACATCCAATGTTTGAAAAAAATAATTTGTGTTTTCCTTAACACTCTAACCACCCTTCACCACCACTTGTTGCACTTTTTGTTCACTCGAGCAAGGAGACGTTCCGCGTATTCTTCACTGCGAAACTGCAAATAGTTCGCGACGTAGCCAGACTACGGGTACGATCACAGCTGACTGCTTCCCCCGTATTCAGCGCTTCCGTAGTATTTGCGAAAAGCCTCTAATTACCCGGCCCGACAGAGAGGAACGAACGGAATTAGGCTGAATTTAGGCTGGATCTGCATCGGCGTGCATGAAATTTGTAACTGATATTTCTGAATTTAACACTACTTCGATTTTGATATTACCACACAAGTCGTTTTTTACTATTTCAATATCAATTAGTTTGACCAATTGTGACATGCAAACATGTGTTTTAAAGGGGAAGTTTCCCCAAGTACTAATGTGGATTTAATGAAAGGAGAACAATTTTAGAAGCCCAATAGTGAAAGTTTGAGCAAATTTGGATTTTTAATTAAAAAGTTATGATTTCGGTAAGTTTTGTTTGCCGCCCTCTCTAGATGGCAATTTGCCAAAATCTGTGATGCCATAGTAGAACAACCTTCCACTGACTTTGTACACATATTTTCATATTTTTTTTAATTTTTCGTGGATTTCACTAGACCAGTTGAGGAAGTTTTACCTCAAATGCACGCACATTTACCTCTTCTCTAACATATCTGAGAATGAGAGTAGACGGACGATGCTTTTTCATGAAAAGTGACATTTTGTGAAGTTTTATTGTACAGTTTCAATGGGAGTTGTTCATCTGTGACATCACAGATTTGGCAAAGAGCCGACTAAGAGGGCAGCAAACAAAATTTTGATCAAAACTTTGAAAAATCATAATTCTTGATTGGATTATCAAAATCTGCTCAAACATTCGCTTGAGGTATCTAAAATTGTTCCCTTTTCACCCAACCTGCTTAAAAGCTTGTAGAAACTTCCCCTTTAATTTAACATAAAATTATATCATGTACAGTATGTGACGTACCTTATTATTATTGAAATGTTTCCTTTCACGCTTGAGATGTGGCTGGTATGTAACCCAAATCTCAGAATATTTAGTGGGTGGGGGACCTGGAGATCGTATAACCCTGAAACAGTGAGGTGGTCTATAGTTGTTTACATTGTGACCACTGTCAGAATAACACAGGACAGGTGCAGCTCAGGGTCAAATGGTCTTTCGCTCCACATGAAGTAATTACCATAAAATAAAGGATATCAAAATACCATTAAGAGTAATGATTGGTCTAAAGTATTTCTTTTGTATTTTCGTATGCTCTTTCTAGACAAGGAATAACATAACTTATACATATAAGGTCGATCGTTGTTGCTGATTGGTTAGGAGGAATTTCTATGTTAACTCTTTGTCTCATGTGATGTAAGCGGACCTGCTAGACCAGTGCTTTGATTGGCTGGAAGTCAGTTCTTTTAGTAGAGCAGATAAGTGTAAAATATCATGGAAATCATTCAAAGTTTGATACAAGCAACATACTTGGTATGCAGACTACCTTAGGGACACTTTTTAGAAAAAAAAGACACTTAGCCAAGCGAGAATCTAATATGGCGGCCATTTTCCAAGATGGCCGCCAAAAAGCTACTTTTTAATATAAAAATTGACTGAGTACATCGATTTTAATTATTTTGGTGTCAATTTCGATGTGTATTAATATGCTTAAGCCGATTATGGCACATACGGACCCATATGATTCCAAATTTTTGATGTAAAAATTAACGATTTTGCCTATTTTAATAATCTTCGTGTCGAATTATGCCTCTTGGTATGCTGAAAACTATTGTGATACATTTAACCCATTTAATGGCTAAAATCCAAAATGGCCGCCCTTTTAATAGATGACCGTCAAAAACCTATACTTATGATATACAAATTGTCTGGGTTGATCGATTTTGATATTCCCGGTGTTTTTTTTTTTATATGTTTCTAACTCTTACAAGATATGTTTAACCCTAAAAGGGCCGGGCTATTTGAGGTCTTCAGCAGGCCGGGGGGGGGGGGGGGGCATTATGGCCCCCCCCCCCCCTAAGATCTCGGCCGCGGAGCGGCCGATCGCCGTGAAAATTTGCATGCATGATAAGTGAAGTGTATAGAATACAATGGTAATTTGTAAAAAATTTGAAAAATTCATTAATTTGCATATTTATGGTAATTTATGCAAATAAGTCATGAAATTCATATTTTTACCCATAAATCATATATTATTCATAATTAAACTCTGGTTTTCACTACATATATTCTTTAGAGCATGTGGAATAATAATACGACAAAAAAATTAGGAAGAGCCAGGTTCTTCCTTATGTTTTCTATTGTTTTGATAATTTCTTATGTATTTCTTTGTTTTTTTAAACTTATGTATTTTATTGTTTTTGTTGTTTATTTTATTCTAACGTTTTAAAATGTGCGCAAGACCCGAAAGAAAAATGTCACGGAGCAGCGGCGCGTCATCTTACAGCGTTTTGGAGCAATAAAAAAAATCGCGGAGAGGGGGGGGGGGGGGGGGGCCATTATGGCCCCCCCGGCCCTATTAGGGTTAAGTATATATATTGTAAAAAGGACCATGGCGTTGCCCGTCTCAAGCTATGAGCCTAATGGGGTTGGGAGAGTGGAGGTGGAGATTTGGACATGCTAACCGGGAGGTGGGGGAAATAATTCATTCAATGAAAAATGGACTCAAAGCGCGTTGAAATTTGTTTTTACAATTGATTGATTTTCTGCTGATGTACACAGGTCCCGGGCATAGCCAGCATTTATCAGAATGGGGGATGGAACGATGCGCGGGATAGCAAAGATATCTTTGGAGGGCAGATGAGTGGTGAAATCATGATTTCTTCACAGAAAGGGTGGCAATATTTCCCCTTTCCTTTAGTTACGTCATTGTAGGTTTGTGCGTACGTAGACAATCGTTTTAAAAATATTGGTTAACAAAAATGTATAAGGACCCTTAGCGCGTTCATAATCGTACAATTATTGTCACTCATTCATCTCAAAAGTCCAGAGGCATAACCAAAGGACTACCAATGATGAGAGGGGTGGCAAACAAATTGTTAGGGCAATATTTCCTATAAGGAAGCAGCCTTTACCAAAACATGAAAAAGTGCAATCATGATTTCCCTGGTGAAAGATGGCTAATCCCTTACGCCATCTTGGAAAATGGCCGCCATGTTCGATTTTTACCATTTATTCAGATCCATTTGTATAAAAATAGTTTTCAGATCATCAACAAACCTTTAATCAGTAAAAAGATTATTAGAATCAGACAACTCAGTAAGTTTTTGAAAAATGTGAAAAATGCCTTTTGGCAACCGTCTTGAAAAATTGCCGCCATGTTGGATTTTCGCCATAATATATGTCTGTATGTAACATAATCGTTTTCAGCATATCAGGTCACATATAAATCGACATCAAGATAATAAAAATCGGCGAACTCGGTCAACTTTTATACAAAAAAATTAGCCTTGGCGGTCATCTTGGACAGTGGCATCCATCTTGGATTTTCGCCATTATATTGGTCCGTTTGTATTAAAATCGTTTTAAATATATCAATTAACATTTAAATCGACACCATGATTATTAAAATCAGCCAACTCAGTCAATTTTTAAATAAAAAAAGGAGCTTTTGGCGACCATCTTGAATAAATGGCTGCCATCTTGGATTTTCGCCATCAAATAGTTACGTATATATCACCATCGTTTTTAGCATACCAAGAAACATATAAATCAACACCAAGATTATCATAAGGTAGCTTTTTTGGGTCATTTGGGGAAAATGGCGTCCATCTTGGATTTGTAGCCATCATATGGGTCCGTATGTATCACCATCGTTTTCAGCATATCAATAAACATATAAAACGACACAAAGATTATTAAAATCGGCCAACTCAGTCAATTTTTATATCAACAAGTAGCTTTTTTGGGCCATCTGGAAAAAATCCGACGTTGCAATTAGTTTTAGGTCAAGGTGCTATTTTGACTTGGACTAGACGCATCTCATGCTCAGTAACATGCATAACAGTACTTCAACTCGATGGAGAAAATTGATGAACACCTTTATAATTTGTAATTATTATTAGGCCTGGGCGTGAGATTTTCAAAGATCAGCGTGAGAGCGTGAGAAAGGGATCAAATGCGTGAGTCTCACGCTCAATGCCTGAGAGTTGGCAACCCTGTATTATACACTGTTGCCCATAAAGTTGGAATATTTTTATTTTTAGATCCAATTTCATTTTTTCCTGTTTGTTGCGCCAAATTAACAATTTTAGACTAAATATAATGATTATATAATGTGTCCAAACTACCATTGTACAATAAATGGTTGCATACATTTAAAATTCTCATCCAAAATTGACACAGAGGCTCTCTAGGCCATACTCCGTCCAACGTCATAATTGGCTACACGCCAAACGATGCTTGCGCTCCACCAGGAAGGGGTGTCAACAAGCAATGTCCACTATTTCGTTGGAACATCGCAGGTTAAGGTCTGTAAAATCCTCAGACGTCATCGAGAGGAGGGTCAATTAAAGCCACGGGAATTTCTAGGACATGCACGATTGACCACCAGGATAGATGATCGCAAATTGCTTAACCTGTGCCGTAGAAGCCGGAAATGCCAAAAAGGAGCCTTCGCCGTCTATGAAAACAACACTTTGGAATCAACGCCTTCCGCCAAACTGTACATCAGAGATCGCTCTATTATGGCCACCGAGCAAGACAAACTACCAAGTGTCCACTTCAAACTATGCGACCAAGATTTACCAGACGTCCCCTGGACTAGGAAGTACATAAGTACTAGTACTACCCTCGTCTACGACTCATGATCCTAGCTCATACAGTATTTCTGATATACCACTCAAGGTCAGTCAATATGATATATTATTCAAATAAATATATTGTTAAAAAATAGAAAGAAGAGAATACCGTTCTTACGTATAGTATCACTGGGGGGGGGGGGGGGGGGGGGGGGGGGATCTAGAATTTCTTATTAAGAGTCACAGTAAGTGACAGTAACTTTTGTGTGTACTTCCCCCACGTAGACAATTATATTTTCCGCTCCTGAAAGGCGGGTAGACCGTGGGCCGAGGCATGAAAAAGGGCTTAGTTTTTTAATTCCGTTGTCCACCTCTGGAAAGTACTTTATTTTGTCCTAGATATGTTCCAAATATGTATATGAACCCAACATGCAATGTTCCTATTTGCAAAATTTGGGCGTTAAGAAATAACGGCTAAAAGCAAAGAAATAGTTAAAATCGGTTGCTAGGGGCATATTTCTCCCTAGCAACGGTTATCTATGTTCCACTTTAGAACCTAATTTTGTTGTAGGTATGTCCAATAAGGTATTTGAAGCAGAAATCAATGTTCTCATTATTGAAAATTTAGCGATTGACTGATAAACAGCTAAAAACAAAGAAATAGTTAGATTTGGTTGCTATGGAAAAATAGCTCCATAGGAACGCTGACAAATGTACCTCTAAATATACACTTTTCTCCGTTTTAGATGTACATTATATGAATGCAAAATGTAATCTTCCCTCTTAAAAAAAAAAGAATATTATGGATTGACGGCTGGACTTTGGTTGCTAGGGACATATATCTCTCTAGCAACGGTAACATATACCTATAAATTGTCTTTAAATACCCTAAATTGTTTAAATTTGTTGCAGATAATAACTGACACCCATCCAACCATACAAACATCCATTCCCTAACCATCTACCTTGCCCTCTCCCACACACACACACACACACACACACACACACACACACACACACACACACAGGCACACACACACACACACACACACACACACACACACACACACACACACACACGCACACACACGCACACACATATACACACACATATAAACTAACACATGTTCACATATTATGGATGTGTACAGTATATAAGATTAATTAACACACTCATACATACACAAACACACCCATCATCCGTATATGCAGACACAAACAGGCACACACAAACACACTTGTCTACTATACCCCAACACACAAATCACACACACATCAAAATAAAAGATACTTGAGTTATCATCATTCGTTCATCGACAAAGTTCTTCTGCCATATTTAAACAGGTTAAACAAATAATAGTATGACACATTCTTCACATAACATCATAACTCTCCCCATCATTTATGTTTGTTTTGAATTTTTATAATGTAATGTATATATGTTTATATATTTTGTTTTTCAACATGCAAGTCAAACTGCAGAGCGCCTTTGTAAAGCAGTTTTGCATAACTGAACAGGCCTACCCTGCAGTATAAAATAAATAAAATAAATAAATTAATTAAATAAATAAATGAATGTTGCTTTATTGAATTAGAAGTGTACACCGTGGTTCATCTTTGGTCATCATAATAAAAGGCATGAAATAATTATGTATAGGCATACTGTTTCTACTGCGGTTTTTCTTTAAAATTTTGCTTTTTCATTCTTGTAAGTGATCCACAAAATTCAGTAATGCGGAAATTTCAATAATGTAAACATTGTTGTCTTTCACAATGCTTATTAAACAAAAGCTTTGTCTTAACAAGAAATGGTTTAAGTCTGCTACATATCAAAAAGACAAATTACATTCTCTTGTCATAAATGCTTGTTATGCAGATTCCATTAAATTGTTTTAAAGTAATACAGTTCTAAATTATGCGTACATACACAGTGCTACTATACGGGAATAAACTTAAAACAGTGTATAATTTTGTACACAGGAAAACAAATAATATTGTGTCTAAATTAAAAAATATTTCACTGTTTCCTGAATCAATGAATTTGCCTTATTAGACAAACAAAAATTAAACTCATCTTGTCAATTGGGACAATGATTTGTTCCCATTCTGTTAGCTACCACTGGAATTGAGACGGAAGGATTTTGGCCACAGTTATTCAGTTAACTTTTTCCAAGACGTGGCATTCGAGTGGTTGTAATTTCACTTTGTTACACTTTTCTTGTGTATTTGATTTGCCGAATAAATAATAATAATAATAACAAACAGGCACACACAAACACACTTGTCAATTAATGTAATGTGTCAATGTAAATTAATGTACTGTAATGATAATAATGTTAATTGATGTGATATATGTCTTACCAACAAGAGTTGTATTTAAATGTGTTAGTCATAATTATGTCTGAAATTATTAGAAAATTAACTCGTGAACAATGATAAAAATACAACTCTATCTAATTCAATTGTCTGTTTGTATCATACAGACAAACAGATAGAGCATTCAATTACCTTACAGTTTATATGAAGTTTGATATTCGATGTCAGCAAGCGTGTCCATTGACTATTGTAGTTTAATTAATATTTGACATTACTAGGTATAGCTCAACTAATGTTCCTTTATAGTTGATTCCTTAATTCCTTGGTTATAGTTACATGTATTTTCTTGACAGAAAAGTTGACAATTAATGGATGCCAGTTTAATCACTAATTGCATAAAATTGGAAACAAATTGAAATGTTTGTTTAGTGAATCACAAAATGTTGCCACTAGTTCCGTGACATACCTTTACAAATGTCGGCTTCACAATAACTTTACAAGAATAAGTACAATATAGTTGTAATATTATGCTAAATCAGTTAAACTCTTTTATTGACCGATATGTAGTCTGATGGAGGGACGCATTCGTTTTTCTTTCGTATAATCCAAATTATAGGGCTGTTCGATCTGATTGTTTTTGTGTGTGTTACATTCATCCCCATCCGTCAACTTGAAACTATTCAGACGTTTTGTAAAAGAGGGACTGTCCATTTAAGAGTATTCCCGTATAGTAGCACTGTGTATGTACGCATAATTTAGAACTGTATTACTTTAAAACAATTTAATGGAATCAGAACATGTGGATTCATAACAATCATTAGGACAAGAGAATGTAATTTGTCTTTTTGATATGTAGCAGACTTAAACCATTTCTTGTTAAGACAAAGCTTTTGTTTAATAAGCATTGTGAAAGACAACAATGTTTACATTATTGAAGTTTCCGCATTACTGAATTTTGTGGATCACTTACAAGGTGAATGAAAAAGCAAAATTTTAATGAAAAACGGCAGTAGAAACAGTACGTATGCCTTTACATAGTTATTTCATGCCTCTTATTATGATGACCAAAGATGAACCACGGTGTACACTTCTAATTCAATAAAGCAACATTAATTTTTTTTTTTATTTAATTTATTTATTTAATTTATTTTATACTGCAGGGTAGGCCTGTTCAGTTATGCAAAAATGCTTTACAAAGGCGCTCTGCAGTTTGACTTGCATGTTGAAAAACAAAATATATAAACATATATACATTACATTATAAAAATTCAAAACAAACATAAATGATGGGGAGAGTTATGATGTTATGTGAAGAATGTGTCATACTATTATTTGTTTAACCTGTTTAAATATGGCCGAAAAACTTTGTCGATGAATGAATGATGATAACTCAAGTATCTATTATTTTGATGTGTGTGTGATTTGTGTGTTGGGGACTTGGGGTAGACAAGTGTGTTTGTTATGGAGTGGGCACACGAGACTTGCGACGACCTGCAACAGCCTGCAACAAGACAATAGAACTTATGAAGGGCCGATCATGTTCGAAATAACTAGACGTTACATCAGAATGCAAATATCGCAATAAATTCGGTATTATTCCCATTATAGCCATAAATAGGTTGTATGTATTACATTTAGGCTAAATGTTATTTACCGTGCTTAATAAGCATCATAAGCCTGGTTTTGGGTTGTCGATCGAACAATAGCACGACTGGTCACGAGGAACGCATGCGCCGTGTGTTCTCTTGCGACGGCAGGTTCCCGTCGCAAGTCTTGTCGCAAGGTTTTTGAACATCAAAAAGTCGGTTCAAAATCCGTTGCGATCAAAACAATAGAAGAGAGAGAGAAAGAGCAAGGTGATTGCGGTGATTGCGGTTATTGCGGTGGCTTCATCTCACCCTATTGACCTATTGAAATTGCATCCATGGCAAATATTCATGGTTTGGTAGACAATACTTAATCCTGAATACTTCAGGCAAGTCTCGTCGCATGCGGTGACCTATTGAAATCGTATCCATGGCAACGATGCATGGTTTGGTAGACAATGATTTATCCTGAATAATCCAGGCAAGCCTCTAGATATTTCTGCTTTTCATCAAAAGTTATTTATTCTCATTACATACCCTTACCAATAATGAAAGGGAGGTGTTCAACCGACAGATTTGTATTATCATTATTGGGATTGGCATCCACATGACAACGATCGAATGGGAGGGGGGGGGGGGGGTGGGGGGTCTCGGCTCTTGCGCTCTTGGGGCCCACGATTCTCTTTCATGTCCCACAGTTATTATTGTTGTTGTTTTTCTACCTTGTTTACCGCGGTAATTTATATTTGGCCTATTGGAGGTCTTTGTATGAGCTAATTAAGAGCCAAAAGCTTGCACCACGTCCTATGTTTATATTTTACAACATTTGTCTTTGCTATGGCTCCATACTCAGGCTAATTTCATATAAGCTTGGTGCACCAATAGGGTACCCACCGCTAGCATGCTCCTTAGGGAGTAGAGAATGTGTACAATGCGGGTGTGACGCTTAGAGGCTATTATAGGGTCTATATAATACGAACTACTATTATTATTAATTATTATTAAATAATATTATTATTATAATTAACAATATTACTATTATAATTATTATTATTAGTAGTAGTAGTAGAAGTAGTAGTAGTAGTGGTAGTAGTAGTAGTAATTTGTGCATCAAGACCATATCAATATAAGAGCAGAGAGATATTAACGCTCATCCTTGAATTCCGGAACATTTTGTGAGTGTTTATATTGTACATCTGCAGTGAGTGTACAGGGTGGTGATGTATTACAGACTTTGGCAAAATCCGCCTTTCATATGTGCACGTGACCAATCGCAAGCTGTTGCAGGTCGTCGCAAGTATCGTGTGACCACTCCATTAGTGCCTGATTGTGTCTGCATTGATACGGATGATGGGTGTGTTTGTGTATGTATGAGTGTGTTAATTAGTCTTATATACATGTACTGTACACATCTACAATATGTGAACATGTGTTAGTTTGTATGTGTGTGTATGTGTGTGTGTGTGTGTGTGTGTGTGTGTGTGTGTATGTGTGTTTGTGCATACGTGTGTGTGTATGTATGTGTGTGTGGGAGAAGGCAAGATAGATGGTTATGGAGTGGGCACACGATGCTTGCGACGACCTGCAACAGCCTGCAACAGGACAATAGAACTTATGAAGGGCCGACCATGTTCGAAATAACTGGACGTTACAACAGAATGCAAATATGGCAATAAATTCGGTCTAATTCCCAATTATAGCAATAAATAGGTTACATTTAGGCTAAAGTAAACCTAACATGTTATTTACCGTGCTTGATAAGCATCATAAGCCTGGTTTGGGTTGTCGATCGAACAATAGCACGACTGGTCACGAGGAACGCATGCGCCGTGTGTTCTCTTGCGACGGCAGGTTCCCGTCGCAAGTCTTGTCGCAAGGTTTTTGAGCATCAAAAAGTCGGTTCAAAATCCGTTGCGATCAAAACAATAGAAGCGAGAGAGAAAGAGCATGCGGTGATTGCGGTGATTGTGGTTATTGCGGTGGCTTCATCTTACCCTATTGACCTATTGAAATTGCATCCATGGCAAATATTCATGGTTTGGTAGACAATGATTTATCCTGAATACACCTGGCAAGCCTCTTTCATCAAAAGTTATTTATTCACATTACACACCCTCACCATTGAAAGGGAGGTATTCAACCGACATATTAGTATTGTCATGATTGGGATTGGCATCCACGTGACAACGAAGGTTTGGAGGGGTGGGGGGGGGGGGGGGGGGGGGGGGGTCTCGGCTCTTGCGCTCTTGGGTCCTTCATGTCCCACAGTTATTATTGTTGTTGTTTTTCTACCTTGTTTACCGCGGTAATTTATATTTGGCCCATTGGGGGTCTTTGTATGAGCTAAAAGCCAAAAGCTTGCACCACGTCTTATATTTTGCAACATTTGTCTTTGATATGGCTCCATAGTCCATACTCAGGCTAAATTCATAATAAGCTTGGTGCACTAATACTAGGGTAGCCCACCGCTAGCATGCTCCTCGGGGAGTAGAGGATGTGTACAATGCTGGTCTGACGCTCAGAGACTATTATTATTAATTATTATTAAATAATATTATTGTTATAATTATCAATATTACTATTATAATTATTATTATTATTATGAGTAGTAGTAGTAGTAGTAGTAGTAGTAGTTAGTAGTAGTAGTTGTAGTAGTAGTAGTAGTAGTAGTAGTAGTAGTAGTAGTAGTAGTAGTAGTAGTAGTAGTAGTAGTAATAGTAGTAGTAGTAATAGTAGTAGTAGTAGTAGTAGTAGTAGTAGTATTCCATAATTTGTGCATCAAGACCATATCAATATAAGAGCAGAGAGATATTAACGCTCATCCTTGAATTGCGGAACATTTTGTGAGTGTTTATATTGTCTGCAGTGAGTTTGTACAGGGCGGTGATGTATTACAGACTTTGGCAAAATCCGCCTTTCATATGTGCACGTGACCAATCGCAAGCTGTTGCAGGTCGTCGCAAGTATCGTGTGACCAAGCCATTAATGGAGCAGTCACACGATGCTTGCGACGACCTGCAACAAGACAATAGAACTTATGAAGGGCCGATCATGTTCGAAATAACTAGACGTTACATCAGAATGCAAATATCGCAATTAATTCGGTATTATTCCCAATTATAGCCATAAATAGGTTGTATGTATTACATTTAGGCTAAAGTAAACCTAACATGTTTGGGTTGTCGATCGAACAATAGCACGACTGGTCACGAGGAACGCATGCGCCGTGTGTTCTCTTGCGACGGCAGGTTCCCCGTCGCAAGGTTTTTGAACATCAAAAAGTAGGTTCAAAATCCGTTGCGATCAAAACAATAGAAGAGAGAGAGAAAGAGCATGCGGTTATTGCGTTGATTGCGGTTATTGCGGTTGCTTCATATCACCCTATTGACCTATTGAAATTGCATCCATGGCAAATATTCATGGTTTGGTAGACAATACTTAATCCTGAATACTTCAGGCAAGTCTCGTCGCATGCGGTGATTGCGGTGACCTATTGAAATCGTATCCATGGCAACGATGCATGGTTTGGTAGACAATGATTTATCCTGAATACTCCTAGCCTATCTAATAGGCATCGTGCTGTCTGGCAGGTTCTACCGGCAGTGTACTAACCGCGATATGCCTAGTTTGAGCGTGCAGCGCGAAGCCTATCGTCAGTCATGAACGTGAACAGTTTTTATTTTCTTTATTTGCATTGATTTACATTGATTCTTCGTACGAATTCTACGAACCCCCTGCGAAGCTATTTCATGAATATTTATGTGACATGGACCAAAATAGGCCAATGAGCGATGAGGCTGTAACGTCATATGAACTCTGTAGTGCATAACTCTGTAGTCATATGAACTCTGTAGTTCATGCAGTGGCCAGAGAACTCGCAGTCACACACAGTCTGGTCACACACAATCTCACACTGCACAGTGCGCCATGCGCTATGCGACGTCTCTCTCTTCCTCTCTCTCTCTCTCTCTCACACAATTTATCTCTGACTACGGGAACTGGTTGGTCTGAGTGCAAAGTTTATGGCGATTTCAGAATCATGAAGGGAATGGGTTAAAGTTTAGGCCATAAATTGAGGTCGGTACGTTACTTCACGTCATACATACAATAAACATATATGAATAATGATGAGTAAATGACTGATGATAGGCGGATGCGCTCCGCGCATCGGGTTCGAGATCACTGGTTTTTCGTCTCCATAACGCGATTAGTATAGCAAGGGGTTGCAATACCGAACGGATTGTATTACCGTACATGCAAATTCCAATAGGAAAAACGTTCGAATTTTGAAAGTTGAATTTGAAAGTCGGCATTAACGGAGGATAATAAATGGATGTTTAGCAAACATTTTCCACCATTTCCCGAAGAAAATAAGCGCCCTGAGGCGTTATACGTGCTTTTTGCCGCGCACCAGTGGCAGCGCGCATGTCAATGACATTCCCATGCAAAACATTCACGTTTGGGGCGTCCGGTTAATACAACCCGGTTTGTGCGCTACCAAAAATTCTGCTTTTTTGAAAGGGTGCCGTAAAAGTTCAATTTGCGTAAGTTTGCCGCTTTTTTCTACGAAATAAGTTATCAATTCTTTATCTTGAGAATATATAGATCACTTATTTGTGTTTTATTCATATCTCTGTTCTTCATGTTGATCGTTTTCATGGCGTAAAGAAATGGTATCCGGTAATAGGACCCAATACCATACTTGCCAGAAAGCTCAGACGCCTATCGGATAGGCTAGAATACTCCAGCGCAGCCTGTGTATAACAATTAAGGAGAACATAATTATGATTCTGAACGACTGACGCAATAATGTAAGCGTTGCATGCACACATGTACAGGTAGGATTTACAAAAATACGGTCAGAACAAAATAAGATTAGATGAAACGCAGAAATTCACCATAATGATGACGAATTTGAATGAGCCTTTTCCGTATTCGATTTCAATTGGATGTTATCAATCATTAATATTAGACGTACTAAAGCTTTCCGGCCGTCTAGGTCTTGCACTCCGTACTCCAAAAGAATGTTTTAAAGCAAAGATCCGAACTAGAACAGTATGTACATCAAGTCAGCAAAATACGTATCAACGTATTTTCGCTCCTTAATTATGTGCACACGACCGTAGAATCGGTCAGCCAATCAGCTTTCTTTAATATTCGCGCCGTTGGCTTTGCGCCATACTTATGTTTCGACTCGGGTGATATGCCATAAAGGCTGCGTCTTTCTGACATCTGTCTGTATTTGTGTTGTTTTTTGTTGGGGGGGGGGGGGGGGGGGGCGCGATTGTAGATTGTGTTTCCTTCTAAAACTATACACTATACTTGTCAGTAGCAAAGCTACGCGGGAGGGGGGGGGGGCACAGGGGGTCTTTAGACTTTGATCCCAACTTCTATATCAAAAACGTCACGTTTTTTGTTTTTTTTTGGAAATAGAATTGACTTTCTTTGAATCTCATAAAATGTGGGGAATCCCACATAGGCCTACCAGTCAGAGTCTGTGTAAAATGTTGATTTAACCCTGCATTGCATGCATACGGGAACCGTGGTGTGTCCTGTATTACATTATTATAGGCCGCTGCTGAGACTCGTGTCAAAGCAAAATTTTCTTTCAAATGTTGACAATGGACTTGGCTTCATGAAATATAAGCTATGGAAATAAAGGTAGACGATTTCTATGATTGGTACTCATTTCTATCACACAATATGAATGCCTTACGGGAAGGGACAATTTATGTTATGAATTTGCAAAAGTAAAAATAGACGATCGACACCAAAACTTTCGATGTTTTATGTTAAAAACAGTCACAATCATCCCCATAAGACTGAACATTGTAATTAAACATCCTTTTTGTAATGTTAATGCCCCAAAGTCTCATTTTATTTTTATAAAAAAAAATCAACGATATATACATAAATGTACAATATTCAAACAAATGTAATGTAATCAACAAAAATACGAATGAAATAATAAATGCTCATGACCATGTTTGTTTTCATGTATTATTATTTTCTTTATTTCGATGTGTCTCGGGTATTTCTAGTTCTGAATTTTTAAAAAATGTACTTGAAAGGGATCTAGTTACTTTGTTGACAAGAGTTTATTACGTATCCATGTTTCCCCACCCAATTTATATTTGTTAAAATATCAACTAAACATCAACAATAGAGCGATGTTTAAATCAATCAACCGTGATTGATTGTCACTCAAGGATCTAGAAACTTTGTTGACGTATGTGTTTAAAACTGAGGATTGATAAATGTGTATAAATGTGATGTGTACAATTTATATATCAAATGAATGTCATATGACCGAGAAATGAGCGAAAATGCGACTTACACACACACTCTTACACGCACACACACGCACACTTTTTTTTTTTTTTTTAAATTTTTTTTTAAAGTAATTTTTATTCCTCTAAATAAACATTTACATTTGAATATACATACCAAACCAAATATACATATACAACTATAATGAACGAAAGTAGAAATGGTTATCGTACATACATAAGCAAATATAAATCAACTGTATATTCAATTTCCTGACTTCATGGAATTAACATAATGTAGGTTTTGTAACTAAAAGTAAAAGGAACTAAAATATGCCCCTTTACCCCCCCCCCCCCCACCCCCAATTTAGCCCAAGAAAAACCCCATCCCCATCCAACCACCGATCGCACCACACACACACGCACACATACACACTTTTTTTTTGTTTTAAGTAATTTTTTTTCCTCCAAATTAAAACATTTACAATTGAATATACATAAACAAAATATGTCCAATGTGAACATCTTAAACAGAGAATAAAACAAATTACAATTCTAATGAAAGAAAGTATAAATAATTACCTTACATAAATAAACAATTACAAATCTTACATCACATAATTATGAACTACAATCGAATAATGATAATTGGAGGTTTTTAGCTATGATAAAAAGAAAAAAAAAACAAAACAAAAAACAAAACAAAAAAACAAAAAACAAACACCCTCTTCCCCCTACCCCCCTACCCTACCCCCCCCCCCCCCCCCTGCATACTCAATCGCTCACACCTGGTCGGTAATCTGCTCAGATTCCTTTAAAAATATTTTTTTTACAAATACATAATTATCAATACTTTTGAATGTGACAAGCTCACGGGAGAAATATCGTATATAAACATTTTATTCTAAACTGCCTTACAAATTAAATCTTATTATAACTTAACTGTTTCCCATTTTTGTAAGTGTAGCCCTAATTTCCCCATTTTAATTTCTATTTTCTCTTCTTGATCCTTATAATCTAATAGGAGTTTATGTATTTTATCAATAATTGGTAATACACCCTCTTTTCTAAATACAAATAAAATATATTTTACCATAAAAATTATAGTGTTACAAATTTGTATTCTATTTGAATTACCCGACAGTCCAACAAATATATCTCGCCAATTTAAGTCCTTCAATTCATCTTACTCATAACGTTGTATCAAATCTTGCCATATCAATTTTACATTTAAACAAAACAAAAATATATGTGAATATGTTTCCATTTCCTGTTTACAGTACGAACATAAATTATCTTCAACAAATCCAAATCTAAATAAATGTTCTTTGGTATAAATTGCCCCATGTAGTAACTTAAATTGAAACTCTCTCTGCCTCCCTATCATTAATGTTATTCGTGGTCTAAAAAAACATTCACTTAGTTCTTTATCTGTATAATTATAATTATTTTGTCCATCCCTTATTTGTAAATCATATGACTTTTGCAATTCTCGAATAAAATAATCATATATTTTTCTTGATGGTACATCCTTAAAGCTTAATGTTTTTTTCCAAAATATGTAAGTTTATATTATAATTAATTAAGTCTACCTCACAAATCGTATCAAACCTTACTCATTCTTCCAATCTCTCGGAATCGCATGATATATATCAATTATTGTAAGCAAATTCTCACCTGTCATACCATGGTTCAAAAAATATGCAACGGGTTTAAAGTGATCCCTGTAAAGTGTCAGATATTGCACAAAATGACATTTGAGACTTCAATCCTATATCAATATCATTCTAAAATACAATTGAAAGATTTATGAAAGTTTGAAAGAAAACGAACACTGTTTACCTAGTGAAAAAAACGAATATTGAGTTCATATTTTATCACCGAATACTGATGGTCTGCCAGACTTTTGTCGCAGTAATGAATGATCCGTTTGAGATATTCGCACCCGTGTATTTTTACACACGTAGTACATAATTCATGGAATTTGAACTCGCTCGGCTCAAAGTTCAATCTCCGGAATGTTCTCACGGGTGCTGCATGCGGACGTTCTCAGCTGAGACAATTGTACTTTTTTCAATTGCGTTGATTAACGCTTTAGAAATAATGATTTTCAATGATAATTATCTTCATACTAAAGGGACATTTGAAAAAATCAAACCCTATTTTATTCTTCTCTTAACATAAGCTAAACAACACGGTAGAAGAGATACGAGGAAGCTCCAAGTAATTTTCGTGGATTTGGACACTTTACAGGTATGACTTTAACATGTCTATTATCAATAATATGATTCAACATAACGATCCCTCGTTCTAATAACTCTTTATCAAATACAGTCTTATTCTTTATATATATGTTCCTATTATTAAAAAATAATTGGATTCACACACATACACACACACACACACACACACATACATGCTGTATTTGTTCATGCTTTAATATGAGTGTGTGTGCACACACACATACCCACTCATAGACTCACATGTTGTAACAATACATACACGCTGCACGCTTGAAAGTTACGCCTTGTATAGATTTTACTTTTACTTTCATGCAGTTTATAAAAGGACCTCTATAGATCTCACCGTTTGGTTTCCATAGCAACAGCGATGTAAGAAGGTCTACCTCTTCCGACTTTCTCTCCTATTCATACGCCCTCTCTTTGGCGTAGAACATTGCGGCAGGTGGGACAATTGCCCCCCCCCCCCCCACCCCCACCCCCAACTCACCATTTGCCCTCCCTCACTGGTTCTTATCCTGCATATTATGAACATGAATAGAGATAATAACATAAATTTCATGTTCAGTTTAAGCAATCCCTTAAAGGGATCTAGTATTACATTTATATTATCCATAGACCTTACTTAGAACTCTACATTCGAATTACCAGTAGGAGCATGGAACAGTTTTCGGTTTTCCCAATTTCTCTTTCGTTAAAAGAATATTAATGATTGAAGTGTTCTCTGTGGGAGTAAGTACAATGAGTTTGCAAATATTTCTTTTAATTTTCGCTTATTATACATTCATTTAACATGGAATGTTCACACATCACTCAGTGGACCTATCATATCACAGAAAATTGACATTGTATCAACCCTTAGTTTTTGCAAATGTCAACAAAGTTACTAGATCACTTTAAAGGAAAACCGTGCCCCATCTTTGCCCCCCCGCCTGTATATTCAATTTCCTGACTTCATGGAATTAACATAATGTAGGTTTTGTAACTAAAAGTAAAAGGAACTAAAATATGCCCCTTTACCCCCCCCCCCCACCCCCAATTTAGCCCAAGAAAAACCCCATCCCCATCCAACCACCGATCGCACCACACACACACGCACACATACACACTTTTTTTTTGTTTTAAGTAATTTTTTTTCCTCCAAATTAAAACATTTACAATTGAATATACATAAACAAAATATGTCCAATGTGAACATCTTAAACAGAGAATAAAACAAATTACAATTCTAATGAAAGAAAGTATAAATAATTACCTTACATAAATAAACAATTACAAATCTTACATCACATAATTATGAACTACAATCGAATAATGATAATTGGAGGTTTTTAGCTATGATAAAAAGAAAAAAAAACAAAAAAAAAACAAAAAACAAAAAAACAAAAAACAAACACCCTCTTCCCCCTACCCCCCCTACCCTACCCCCCCCCCCCCCCCTGCATACTCAATCGCTCACACCTGGTCGGTAATCTGCTCAGATTCCTTTAAAAATATTTTTTTTACAAATACATAATTATCAATACTTTTGAATGTGACAAGCTCACGGGAGAAATATCGTATATAAACATTTTATTCTAAACTGCCTTACAAATTAAATCTTATTATAACTTAACTGTTTCCCATTTTTGTAAGTGTAGCCCTAATTTCCCCATTTTAATTTCTATTTTCTCTTCTTGATCCTTATAATCTAATAGGAGTTTATGTATTTTATCAATAATTGGTAATACACCCTCTTTTCTAAATACAAATAAAATATATTTTACCATAAAAATTATAGTGTTACAAATTTGTATTCTATTTGAATTACCCGACAGTCCAACAAATATATCTCGCCAATTTAAGTCCTTCAATTCATCTTACTCATAACGTTGTATCAAATCTTGCCATATCAATTTTACATTTAAACAAAACAAAAATATATGTGAATATGTTTCCATTTCCTGTTTACAGTACGAACATAAATTATCTTCAACAAATCCAAATCTAAATAAATGTTCTTTGGTATAAATTGCCCCATGTAGTAACTTAAATTGAAACTCTCTCTGCCTCCCTATCATTAATGTTATTCGTGGTCTAAAAAAACATTCACTTAGTTCTTTATCTGTATAATTATAATTATTTTGTCCATCCCTTATTTGTAAATCATATGACTTTTGCAATTCTCGAATAAAATAATCATATATTTTTCTTGATGGTACATCCTTAAAGCTTAATGTTTTTTTTCCAAAATATGTAAGTTTATATTATAATTAATTAAGTCTACCTCACAAATCGTATCAAACCTTACTCATTCTTCCAATCTCTCGGAATCGCATGATATATATCAATTATTGTAAGCAAATTCTCACCTGTCATACCATGGTTCAAAAAATATGCAACGGGTTTAAAGTGATCCCTGTAAAGTGTCAGATATTGCACAAAATGACATTTGAGACTTCAATCCTATATCAATATCATTCTAAAATACAATTGAAAGATTTATGAAAGTTTGAAAGAAAACGAACACTGTTTACCTAGTGAAAAAAACGAATATTGAGTTCATATTTTATCACCGAATACTGATGGTCTGCCAGACTTTTGTCGCAGTAATGAATGATCCGTTTGAGATATTCGCACCCGTGTATTTTTACACACGTAGTACATAATTCATGGAATTTGAACTCGCTCGGCTCAAAGTTCAATCTCCGGAATGTTCTCACGGGTGCTGCATGCGGACGTTCTCAGCTGAGACAATTGTACTTTTTTCAATTGCGTTGATTAACGCTTTAGAAATAATGATTTTCAATGATAATTATCTTCATACTAAAGGGACATTTGAAAAAATCAAACCCTATTTTATTCTTCTCTTAACATAAGCTAAACAACACGGTAGAAGAGATACGAGGAAGCTCCAAGTAATTTTCGTGGATTTGGACACTTTACAGGTATGACTTTAACATGTCTATTATCAATAATATGATTCAACATAACGATCCCTCGTTCTAATAACTCTTTATCAAATACAGTCTTATTCTTTATATATATGTTCCTATTATTAAAAAATAATTGGATTCACACACATACACACACACACACACACACACACATACATGCTGTATTTGTTCATGCTTTAATATGAGTGTGTGTGCACACACACATACCCACTCATAGACTCACATGTTGTAACAATACATACACGCTGCACGCTTGAAAGTTACGCCTTGTATAGATTTTACTTTTACTTTCATGCAGTTTATAAAAGGACCTCTATAGATCTCACCGTTTGGTTTCCATAGCAACAGCGATGTAAGAAGGTCTACCTCTTCCGACTTTCTCTCCTATTCATACGCCCTCTCTTTGGCGTAGAACATTGCGGCAGGTGGGACAATTGCCCCCCCCCCCCCCACCCCCACCCCCAACTCACCATTTGCCCTCCCTCACTGGTTCTTATCCTGCATATTATGAACATGAATAGAGATAATAACATAAATTTCATGTTCAGTTTAAGCAATCCCTTAAAGGGATCTAGTATTACATTTATATTATCCATAGACTTTACTTAGAACTCTACATTCGAATTACCAGTAGGAGCATGGAACAGTTTTCGGTTTTCCCAATTTCTCTTTCGTTAAAAAAATATTAATGATTGAAGTGTTCTCTGTGGGAGTAAGTACATTGAGTTTGCAAATATTTCTTTTAATTTTCGCTTATTATACATTCATTTAACATGGAATGTTCACACATCACTCAGTGGACCTATCATATCACAGAAAATTGACATTGTATCAACCCTTCGTTTTTGCAAATGTCAACAAAGTTACTAGATCACTTTAAAGGAAAACCGTGCCCCATCTTTGCCCCCCCGCCCGCATCTATATATATTGCCATGGATATGCCCCTATTTTTTTTTATAAGACCTCTGGTATCATTCAAGCTCAAAATATAATGTTCCGCCAACTTTTTGCTGCACGAATCATTCGTGAATATTGTTTCCGTTGCATTAAACTCTTCGAAAACATGATGGACAAGGAGGCGTAGAACATTTTGTATAAAGAAAGGACACAAAATATAGACGAAGAAAATGTTATAAAGAACGGAAAAGGAGGAAGGAAAGAGCTTTTAAAGAGGGGTTTCTTGAGAGGTTTTAAACATTCTGGAAAATGTCAAGGTTTGATTCGATTTCATGACAACATTTAGCGTTCTTAACCCTTGAAAAGCCATGGGCATTGCGTTTCTATACATACCATTAGATGTTGTAAACAATAGTTGATATACGTGGCGGTTAATACTGACGCGCGGCACTTTGCGAGTTAAAGGCGAATCTAGCACTCGGCATTAATACGGTACTTCGCGGTTTACGCACCTCCACAAAGTCATGATCATTAGCAATTAAAGGTACTAGGTATTTTCGTCGTTATGTGCAAAGGCATTAGTTCAATTGGAGAATCATTGTCAATTTAACTGCCTTTGATTGCTTGTATATTTTTTTTTTAATAAAAAGATATTGGATTTTTTTTGGCGTGGATATGACGCGAAAATAAAATAAGGAACGCGCAGCGCGAGACAGCTCCCACAAAGTCATGATCATTAGCAGTTAAAGGTACTAGGCATTTTCGTCGTTATGTAAAAATTAATTATTTCAATCGGAGAATCATTGTCAATTTAACTGACTTTGATTGTTTGTATATAGCATTCTTTTTATTTTAAAAAAGTATTGCAATTTTGGGTGTAGATATGACGCGAAAATCAAATAAGGAACGCGCAACGCTAGGCAACTCTCACAAAGTCATGAACATTAGTAAGATAAAAAGTATAATGGCAAATTCGTCGTTATGTGCAAAAAACGTGGGCTGGCATATGTCAGTTTTATTGTCTATCTTTGTAGAATGATTAGTGAAAATTGTGTAGCAAATGGATTAGTTTGGCGTAGATATGACACGAAAATGAAAATAAGGAACGCGCGGCGCTACACCAGATAACGACGACTCTCACACTTGACATTAATAAGGTACTTAGCGACTTAAGCTACTCCCACACAGTCTTAAACACGAGCAATTCAGGATACTTGGTAACTTAGTCGTCATGCGCAAAACATTTTGCTTGCAGAATGATCTGTGAAAAATCAATGGAAAACTAATTGTAGTTTTGGCTATGATAAGAGCAAAAATAAAATAAGGAACGCGCGGCGCTACACGAGAAATTGAGGATTCTTGCACTTAACATTCATGTTTTATCATACATGGTCATATCCAGATCCGATACGGCTTTGGTCATATCCATTCCGGTTTTCCTTAGTGAATATTGTCTCCAGACTACTGTAAAACGTTTTTAAGCAGTTTAATTACCAGTACTCGATATTATCTTCGATGGACACAGGAAATTTATGATTTACCAAAGGGTAATATCATGAAAGCTGCATACCACGAGATTGCGTGCAACTGGTAAAACAAATACAAATTTAAAATGCCAGTTTCGAGTTACCACTTACGCCAATAAATAAATGTCAGGGTTTGAGCTATTAGACACGTGACCTTGGCTCTCCTATTATAGCAACAGCGCTTTCATGGAAGAGAGCGAGCAAAAAAAAAAGATTAAAAAGAGTGTAAGAAATAGGAAGAGGGTGAGAAAGAAAGACCGAATGACAGATAGAGACGTTAGGAGATAGAAATATACATATAATGAAAGAGAGATCGAGAGAGAGAAAGATTTTTAAAATGATGGGTAATTCATGGACATGAATGAAAGAGATAGACTTTGGTAAATCATCAATGAAAGAGATAGCTAGAGAGAGATTAAGATGGAGATGATAAAAGGGGAGAATAGGAGAGACGTAAATATATAATAGGAGCGTGGGAAGAGATGAGGAGATATAGTGACATTCAAATATAAGAAAGAGGAGATAATAATATAAATTAAAATAAGAGGGAAGATAAGAGAAAATAAATGCGGGATATAGATGGATAGACAATAGAAAATTAATGCTGGCGGGAAAGTATAAATCAAGCCACGTGAGGCTCCCCCACATTCTTCTCCCTGCAGCCGCCCTTTACTAAAATCATTATAATTTTTACATTTTCATACAGAAGAGTTCTTGGGCTTTCCGTTGATATCAATTTGAATCTTGAATATTTTATTTGAAATGCTAAAAAATCCTCCCAAAAGCTCGAAAAAAATGCAACGCTCTGATTTTGTGTCACACTCGACCCATCTTCATATTCCGCTTCGCTGCACACACCCCATTTGCATAATCCTTACGATTAATATGCCATCGTAATGAAGAGATCATTTCCATTAAAATGGTATCAAATTCCAATGATTTGACCACTTTGACCCATAAAAATGTCTTTGACTGAAATGTTATGCTATGTATTTTTTGTTCTCAAAATGGGTAATCCCCCTCTTATATAATGTATATGCAACGCCGCCGAAACACGCACATACAAAATAACCTTCGTATACACTTTCATGACATTATCATGGATTTGAGCAGTGGTGTCCCGGGTATCAACGGAGCCGTGATGCTGTCGCCTATACAAAATGCATTTGACTAAATTAAGTGCCTTGTACTTTGATCCCTCGAGTGGGGATACTCCCCACCCCCTTTAGCCCTCTGCAACGCCGTTGAAAAACACGCACATCAAAAATAACCTTCGCATGCGCTTGTATATAACATTCATGACATTAATCATGTTAATGGATTTGAGCGCGTCGCCCCGGGTATTAGCCATGTTAGCGGAGCCGTTGCGGCGCCCATTACCGTGCAATTAAACAATTTTGCAGCAGTATTTAGCTAAGGCCTGCTTGCAACCAATGATTCTTCTCTATTTTATTGACCCTAATATGATTGCATACATGTATTATAAACTGTTCACTGTATCACGTAAATTGGGATAATCCAATAATTTCCTTACATGCATGTACTGTACATCGTTTGGTGGTATGGTTTGTAATAAAAATGCGGCCGTATCAATGTCCTGCGTGGCATGCTTGCATCTAAATCTCGTAAAAGGATCTAGTAACTTTGTCGACATGTATAAACACTGGCAAATTGTTGATAAATTGTGTATTTCTGTGATCTGAGTTACGTGTACAAATTCCATGTATAAATGAATGTCATATGAGCGAGTAATGAGCGAACGTGCTAACGGTGATATTCGCTACTCATTGCACTGACTTTGTACACAGTTATAATTATCCAGTAGATAATTATAAATCTGAACACTTAAAAAATACATATGTTTATAACGGAATAGATATTTGGAAAACCGAATGCTGACAATTAGGTACATCATGTACATGAGAACTATTTAAGTTCAAATTTAGTTTTGAGGATTTTGCAAATGTTACTATATATATTCGATTCCCGACGAAGACTATTTTCTTTGCTCATTTTCAATCATTTACAATATTTATAGTCAGTTTCCTTTATGTTTGAATTATATATATATATAGATCCCTTTAAATACTAGGTTACCAAAGACGCCTTTTGAAGTAGCAAATAAGATGAAGAATCTCCAAAGTAGAACTATTTCAAAAGAAGATAGGGAGGGGAGGAGAGTGAAAATATATTTAGGAGAGCACATGCATGGCGAAAAATAGAAGTAAATGTTATTGAATCATGGATGTATAGAAGTAAAGAACGGAATTTGATAACCCGATTCACTTCCAAAATATGATTTGTTACATTAAAGGGATCTAGTAACTTTGTTGACATGTGCAAAAAGTGATGAATGGTTGATGCCATGTATATTGTTGTTATCTCATATGTCCACAGGCTATTGTGTGAAAATTTCAAGTCAAATAGACATTGTATGGCCAAGTAATGAGCGAACATGCAAAGTGATATTCAGTAACTCACTGCACTCACTTTGTACACGGAAGAAAAACTCGCCCGGAGTTTTTCTTATCTGAATACTTCAATCATACATATCTTTGTAACGAAAGGGAAATTTGAAAAACCGAAACCGGTCCCGTGATTTTACTGTTATACGAATACAACAAGGTATAAGGGAACCGCTAGAATTAGAATTCTATTTTGAGGATTTGGACAATGTTACTAAGTCCCTTTAAAGGGATCTAGCAACGTTATTGACATGTGCAAAAAGTGATGAATGGTTGATACAATGTATATATTTGTGAACTGATACGTCCACTGAGTAATGTGAACCTTTCACGTTAAAGGTAGTTCAGATTCGTCAAATCAGATGCGCGGCGCCATCTTGCGTACGGGTTGCGCACGGTGCGTGATGCACGTTAGCTCAGTGTCATGCGGTGCGCGCAAACTAGCCTAGTTCAAAATGGCGACCCGCTGTGTAGCATCCCACGCTTGATGCCCTTTAAATGGATGTTACATGGCCGAGTAATTAGCGAGAATGCAATTGTACACAGCTATAACTTTCCAGTAGATAATTCAAATCTCAATCGTAAATTTCTTTTTAACAAAAGGGGTAATTCGAAGAAAGAAAAAAACGAAACCTGCCCCATGCTTGTTCTGGTAATACGAATACAACAAAGTATGAGATAACCACTAGAGTTCTAATATACGTTTTGTGGATTTCCCAGAAGCGTTGAAGAACAACAAAGAAAGGCTATAATTTCATCTTCATGAAAATCGTACGATGTAGGTTTCATAGCGCGAACCATCAACGTCTTATGCATTTAAAGGGGTGTAACATTCATAATGCGGTATTTTCTTCCTTTAATGTCCACTTTTAAAAAAAATTATTTTACGACAAAATGCTCGGTCGCTTCTTTCCTCAACGTTTCCATACATCACTTTCGCGTTCTCGATATTTTTCAAATACGTAACCTTTTCTGCTCTTATTGAGAATTGAAATAATGAGGTCATTTCAAATGACTGCCCTACTTTTCTCCTCTTTATAAATATATATAGGTTCCCATCTATTTTCATTATGCCACGGCTAAGAGAGAGTAGCACACTTTCATTTCGTCAGGTGAAGGTAATAAGGGCATTAAAGAGACTTAGTAACATTGTCCAAATCCTCAAAACTTACTTGGAACTCTAGTGGTTCTGTCATACCTTGTCATATTCATATTAACAATAAAATCACGGGACAGGTTTTGGTTTTTCTAATTCTATTTCGTTCAAAAGATATTTACGATTTAAGTGTTCAGATGTTAAATTATCCACTGGACCGCGAAAACCGTGTACAAAGTGCAATGAGTTAGTGAATATAACTTTGCAATTTTTGCTCATTACTTGGCCATATAACATCAATTTAACTTGAAATTTGCACACAACACCCAGTGGACATATCAGATAACAACACTATACATTGTTTACTAGATCCCTTTAAAGGGATCTGGTAACTTTGTTGATATGCGCAAAAGGTGATGAATGGTTGATACAAATGTGTATCCTTGGGATCTGATTGGTCCACTAAGTAATGTGTGAAAATGTCACGTTAAATTGATGTTTATATGGCCGAGTTATGAGCGAAATCATTGCACTGACTTTGTACACAGTTATACGTTTCCAGGGGATAATTAAAAATCCGAACACTTCAAGAGAAAATATTTGTTAACGAAAAGGAATTCTAAAAACCGACATCTGGTCCATTCTTCTATTGGTGCATGAACCACTAGAGTTTATAGGGAAAGTTAAGTTTTGGTATAAGACTGAACTTTAGTCACCAAAACCTGCACAATAACATTACAAACTAATAGTTATAACTCCACCATGCTCGGAAGGTATACAAATTACAAACGACTAAAAAAAAAGAGCCGTTAAAACACAAAAGGGCACTATCTAAAAACACATTGGTTCCAACCATTTTTCATGTAAAATTGTGCATGAAATGTTTTGTTAAAATAATTATTAAATAGAGAGAATGATCATCAACAACTGTTTAAAAACCTATTTCGAAATTTTTTGAAAAAGTGTAAGCATTTTATATATATATATTTTTTAAATATCGAATAAATCTGGGATCCCAGGTTTGTTCAGATCGGACATATTTGTTGATACATGTATTTCAGCTGTTTCTGAATCGATTTTGATAAAACGAAGTTTATTCGGTCATTAAAATGATATGCTCTTTCAAATATGACACTCAGTTTTTCATTTCTTGAAGCGCCCTCTATACCAAAACTGAACTACCACTTTAAGTAAAAATTTGTTGATTTGGACAATGTTACTGGATCCCTTTAAAGGTAATTGGTCCTTTTGTCGGTTAACATAATTGAGCCTTTGTTATTCCTTGTTTTCAGACGCCTTAAAGATAAATAACAGTTTTGGGAAAGTTACCGAAAACACCTATATTGGCCAAACTAATTGATCAATATTGTTGAATAAGTATTTAACAGGGGCCTGGGTGGTAAAATCCGAACCTAAGCATTGGTAAATGCAGAAATATCAGGAGAAATCCAATGGCCGCCCGTGAAATTTATAAATCCACCGCCCGTTCGCACCTGTCCGCGCCACTAGCGCTGGGCTGGAGATATCGACAAGCCGGCATACCGGATAGCACATGTGCACCACGTGGTTTTTTGCACGTAGCGTATGCGCGATTCCGCTATGGCGATATATTTACAGTAAATCACTTTATAATTTTGCAAATATATCAATTAGTAGGCGGTTTCCTGGCCAAATTGTTATAATCCCATATTAGTAAAATTATATTCTTTCACATGGTTGGTAAGAGCGTACATTTTATTTTTTGTGTGTGGGGCGTTTCCCACTACTGTCATTTATCTTTAAAGGGAATTCAGACCGGTATATTCGACGCGTGGATCCATATTGCGCACTTTTACGCACGGTACGTAATCCCCATTGGCTCAGTTATAAGTAGCGATCGCAAACTGTCCCACTTCACGAAGGCCCGAATCGCGTTCGGAATATTTGTACTAGTCGAATTATGGTCGAAAGGAATTCCATCAGAGATGTTTACGAGCGAAACTATTACTTAACACGCTTAACCGCGCCGACTTCACAGCGCCTCTGTTTGATCTTATCAGCGATTGCCTCAGGGCTCAGGTGGCAGCTCGAGCAATTCGCTCGGTATATAGATACCAGCTGTGTGCTGCATGCCATTTCATAAGAAGCACCGCTCTTGGATCGATTCAACACATATCGTGAGTTTACCTCGGGAGATTACGGTGGAGAACGAGTTGGAATTTGCTGACTACCCATTCTAACCCACGCATATATATGCCTTTAAGAAATACACAAGGAATCATTGTTCGACCAGCAAGGACTATTATATATACTACAGTCAAACCTGTCTTAGTGGCCACCTGTCTATAACTGCCAACAGTGGCGTACTTATACGGAGGACCAAGTGGGGGGGGGGGGGGGGGGGGGGCACATTTCACCCCAATTATTTGAAGAAAAAAAATCATAAGGGGAAAATCGGTGTAAAAAAATACTGAAATATAACAGGTGTGCCCCCAAACCTACGTATGCCCCTCTCCAAATCAGCCCAACCATCCTGCCTATAGTGGCCATCAAACGAATCCCCTGCTGATGAGAAAAACAATGTTATGAAACCTGTCTATAGAGGTCATCTGTCTACAGTGGCCAGTCGTCTTGTTTCCCTATATAGGTGGTCACTATACACAGGTTTGAGTCTACTACTCTCCGGGGAATTCGTTTCGCTCTGTCCTCGGTCGGACCTGAACACACACACACACACGCACACACACACACACACACACACACACACACACACACACACACACACACACACACGCAAGTACACACACACACGCAGACACACACACACACACAGCCTGAAACATACAAACATACATCAAACATACTCACATACACACACACGCACACACACACACACACACACACACACACACACACACACACACACACACACTCAAACACAAAGCCTAAAACATACAAACATGCATCACACACTCACACACAGAAACAGATGAGTGCACACTTGTCAGTAAAAGTCCTCCACCATAAGTTTTAATTTGTGGAACTGCTCTCTAAACCAAAACTTAACTATTCCTCAGATAATTGTGCACAGACACATTTCATCTAAATTGATACGGTATGCAACAACATACAGAATATGATACGTAAGTAGCTACACAACAATAACGACCACATGCACACAAACGTCTTTATCCTTACTATTTATGTTCTGCTTTGTATAATTGTTTTCCCTTGCATGAACAAACACATTTATTTTATTAAAGGTAACTTAATATATTAACATGTACATAATTCAAACTTTATGAATACTAATGGATCAGCACCCATCATTTCTTCAAAATTACATATTTGTTTAATTCACTCAAAATAATTGTGTCTTTATCAAATTAGCGCATAAAAAAAATATATATATACGGTCGGTCAAAATAATAATAATCGAGGCCGGCATTGCCGGCCTCGGCCTCGGACTCGGGGACCCCAGCCTTGGCCTCGGACTCGGACTCGAAGGTCGCGGACTCGATGACTCGGGCCGAGTCCAGCTCGAGGCCGGTTAAGTTTTCTGCAATTGAAGGATCGTATTTGAGGAATGTACAAATGGATTAATATAGAGTAAGATATAGTGTACTTAAAGGGAAAGTTGAGTTTTGGTAGAGAGGGCGCTAGACTACTTAATTGGTTTGTGAGGTAATGAAAAACTGAGTGTAAAATTTGAAAGAGCATAATATTTAAACAATAAAATCATCTTTGTTTGATCAAAATCGGTTCAGAAACGGCTGAAATATCCATAAATATAACAATTTGTAATAAACCCGGGGCCCCGGGTTTATTAGAGAATTTTGAACCAGCCGTTAAAAATTCAAAAAAATGCTTCCTCTTTTCAAAAAGTTACAAAATAGGTATTTAAATAGTTGTTGGTTATTTCTCTATCTAATCACTATTTCAACAAAGCATCACATGCACAATATTTTATTCAAAATGGTTGAAACCGATGAGTGTTTAGAGAGCGCCCTCTTACGTTTTAACGGCTCTTTTTGAATGATAACATGATCTTTACTACGTCATTTGTAATTTTGTGTTCCTTTCTAGTTATAACTATTAGTTTGTAATGTAGTGATGCAGGTTTTGGTTACTAAAATTCAGTTTCACTAAAACTGTACTCTCCTTACCAGAACTCAACTATCCCTTTAACTACGTTTGAAACAATGCCGTCAGTACTTCTTTTTTGCAAAGATAGTTTAGAATGATTTATTTATTTATTGTAACTCGTAGACGATGTTCGTGCAGGATAGAACAAAAATGATGACCTAACACATTGACTCCTTTGATTTTGGTCCAAAGAACGAAACAAAATCACTATTCGGTCGTGTATATTGCAGTCAATAAACAACCAAAAATATTATATTAATCATAACAAGACTTACTGAAAAATCATATTTCTAATTAGATGCACCTATATTAAAAGAACTTGTTTCTTAATATAATAGCTTTTTATGATTAAATCATTTTACACTATGGTAAAACAAAAATACGTTTATTTATGTATTATTTATTCATGTTTGTTTTCATCAAGTTAAAACAAAAAACATAACACAAAACACAAGACAGGGCTTTAGGCCAAACAAATCGATATATGTATAGGTAAATATTGAATTTAACACATAAAATAAAACAAATATGTGCAATTTAACGTAAAATTAGAGTAGTGAAGTGTGATGTCATCAAAAATCTGTTTTTTAGAATTATCAAATTTGAACTTCATTTTCCTTAAGAGCATACGAAATAATGTCTAAATACCGAAAATCAATTGAATATGTTTATTTTTGGCTGAGATATGCCCAACCGAATTAATTTTATTTCAATAGGCAATCAGTGTTATAGTGCTCTGATTCGTAAAGTTCTGAACCAGAGCACTATAACACTGATTGCCTTTGACATATTCAATCGATTTTCGGTATTTGGCCATTATTTTGTATGCTCTTTCGAAAAAATGAAGTTCAAATTTGTATGACGTCATAGTTTCTGTACTCTATAACTACAAAACAGTATAGACTAACACACTTATAAGTTAACATAATAGTACCACAGTCCAATTGCACTAGTATAATTGAATCAAACCCGTATGTCGTGTTAACGAAAATGCAGATAATGTGCTCTTACTGTAAAATCATAATTATCAACACTTGTTCTTTATAATTGTATCATAATTCATATTTTAAAATTAAGAAATGAACATCTTGAAGGCATCATATTTACCATAAAACGATTATTCTAGTGAAATAATATCAATCATGTTATAAGCATAATTTTGGATTTCGTAAATCAAATAATATGTGTTATATTATCAACATGCATACAAATAATTCCCTTATTCATATATTTAGTGGTTTGATTACCATAAAACGATTATTCTAGTAAAATAATATTAACTATGTTATAAACATACAATTATGGATTTAGTCGATTACAGAATATGTTTTAAATTTATTGTAAATTCGCATAAGAATAATTCCCTTATACAGTGGTTTCATTACCATAAAACGATTATTCTAGCGAAATACTATCATTCGTGTTAATTTACGTACACATAATTCCCTTATACAGTGGTTTGTTCCAAAATTGCTTTATAGAAGTATTTATCAGAGGGATATAGCATACTTACTAATTCGAACATATAATATTACCATCACTATGGTTCTTTCATGCTTGCTTATTTTCCTCTTACTAACAGAACCATGCATATTTGGTTATGTTATTGATAAATGAATGACCAAAGTTGAACAATGCCGAGGGATCATTACAAAAGAGTGCACACTCATTTTATGACAATTATATTAAGCAAATATATAGCACTTTGTATTATCGCCCATTACACGGTCATATAACATTAATTCCAAATGAAATTCCCACACCCCACTTTGTGGGCATAATGATCGCAGATAAACTTTATTTAACCCTTTTCAGTTTTACATAATGTCGGTTAAGTAACTCAATATCCAATTAACTCTAAATAAACTGGTCTTTTTTTAAAAACTGAAACATGTTCCATGCGAATACAGCTCAGTTTGAGAGAACCAAGTTCTAAATAAGATTTGGACAATGTTAATACTAGATCCCTTTACAGTGTGCCCAATCAACCATGAAATTACGGTCGCCTGTAATTTGTACCACGGTCCACGGAATATAGAAAGATGATTTGTACACATAATTTTCCCAACTACCATAGAAATAATTTGGTAAGACGAGATGAAAATATGTTTTGTGTTCAATTTAGTTGATCAATTTAAACGTTCGCTGTAATAAAGAATACACATAGGTACCATGGTCGGGTGTTAATTAGCCTTAACGCCATCATCAGTGGCAGCTCGGTTATATATGCTCCCCTGGGAGTTGAGAAAGTACGCATCATTGTGTGGGTTTGAAATGTACCTGATGACGATGGGTAATAATTATTTAAGCGCAGTAGATAGCTGCGCTATATAAATGTTCATATTATTATTATTATTAAATGATGCAAGGAAAAGCAATGCTCATTCTCTCCCCTGTACTGACACGCATACATGTACGTTTTAAACGTAGTTTCTTTTGTTTGAAGGGAAACTTTGTTGGAAACTTTGTTGGAAACTTTGTTGACAAGTGCAAAAAGTGATGAGTGATTAATCAAATGTGTATTGGCGTGATCTGATATGTCCCCAAAGTAATGTGTGAACATTTCACGTTCATTGGATGTTTCTTAGCCAAGAAATTAGCAAAAATGCAATGTGATATTCATCTACTCATTGCACTTATTTTGTACACGGCTTTAAATATCCCGTATATATACAGTTAAACATCTGAACACTTCAATCGTAAATAACTTTTGAACGAAATGGAAATTTGAAAAACCGTAACCTGTTCCTTTATTGTTAATATGAATATGACAAGATATGAGAGAACCACTAGAGTTCCAAGTAAGTTTTGAGGATTTGGACAATGTTACTAAGTCCCTTTAAGATTCGCCTTTTCATGTGCACATGCAGGTATTTCTATCGTTGTGTTGTCCGTTTCATTTGCTTCTAATGCAAATGGGAACTAGTTTAAACCGGGAACTATAGGCTGCCGTTGAGGTTTTTCTGATAGAGAGAGATTCTCCTTAGTATATCTTTGGCCAACATCCGATATTATTTTTGATTGACCGAGTCCAAATTAGGTGTTTCACCCAGCTGTGGTAAATGTAAATGTCTTCTTTTTAGTAGGACGACGTGGTCTTGGTGTATTGGTTTGATGTCAGTGAGATACCACTTGCATTGCTCCTGCCACTTTCCAGGTGATTATCAGATTTTGCTGTCTTGGTATCACGACTATGAGATATCAGATATCAGATTTAAATCACTTATATAGCCGGCGCAGACAGAGCCGACTCGACCTGATCCGTTTGGTTTTCAGCCTGATTAACTCAGTATGCGCTGCCGCATGACTCCGGTTTTTCCAGTCTCGTGCCAGTCGGAGGTCATTCGAGGCCGAATCAACATGTTGGATCGGCTTCGACTGAGCGAAACTGACTCTAGCCTGACTAAAAACCAATCGGATCGGGTCGAATCGGCTCTGTCTGCGCCGGGCTTTAGACTAATACTGCTGATTGAATGTAGCCAAGAAATCATCCAATGTTTTTTTAGGATTACTAGGTCTAGGAATTTTGTTCGGTTTCTTACGAGGAAATGATGAATTATGTAAATCTACCCGTGAACCTACTGTACCAGAATCTGTTATATCATGTTCAGGTGTGCCCTGCTTCAAGGCATCCGACCTGACCTTTTCTATGTACTTGTCTCGTCCTTTTTTGCCATGTGCGGAATTGTGTCTCTTCACATTCATCGCGTTCATGGCCCCCTTTGCAGATACAATCGAATATTTCGAGGTATGTTCCTTCGCATTCGATTGCTTCCGTGACGGTGAAGATCCAGGCTGTTTCGTTGGTTTGTGCTTGGTACCTCCCGGATAACCTGTTACAGGCGCCCCTAACCCATATGATTTCTTCTGATTTGGGGCGTAGGGGATGCCTTTCTGTGATTCTTTTCTTCTTTCTCTCTTCTTCTTGTGTGTCTTGATACGACTCACATTTGTTTCATACTGCCACGGTTTCCACTTCCGGCTTGAATCTGCATCAAGCGTGTCTCTTCCTGTCTGGGATTTTCCTTCAGGACTGTAATTCACTTGGAATGCTGAGTGTGACCCATATCTAGAACTAGCAGCTGGAGTAGTCCCTCCGCTGCTTAAGTTCGTGTTTTGCGTATCATCTGACGTTTCTTCAGATGCGATATCCGAATCCGATTTCGAGTGCGCTTCGTTGTCTGTCGTAGAGGAATACTCATATCTTATATTAACCCTCACCTTCGATTGTTTCCGTGACTTTGAAGATCCAGGCTGTTTCGTTGGTTTCTTCTTGGCACCTCCCGAATAACACGTTAGCGGCGCCCCTAACCCATATGATTTCTTCTGATTTGGGGAGGAGGGGATGCCTTTCTGTGAATCTCTTCTTCTTTCTCTCTTCTTTTTGTGTGTCTTGATACGACTCACATTTGTTTCATAGTGCCACGGTTTCCACTTCCGGCTTGAACCAGCATCAAGTGTGTCTCTTCCTGTCTGGGATTTTCCTTCAGGACTGTAATTCACTTGGAATGCTGAGTGTGACCCATGACTAGGACTAGCAGCTGGAGTAGCCCCTCTGCTGCCTAAGTTCGTGTTCTGCGTATCATCTGACACATCTTCAGATGCGATGTCCGAATCCGATTTCGAGTGCGCTTCGTTGTCTGGCGTAGAGGAATCCTCTTGTTTTATATGTTCGCCGTTATGGGGATTCCACAATGGTCCTTCGACATAGCCGTCATATCTTAGACGCAATGGTTCTGGAACTGGATACTTTGTTCTTGATGCTTTGATTAAATCAAGTAGATCGTGCTTATTCGTCATGTCGCACTTATCTTTTAGATATCGATGGAACCTGTTCTCGAAACAAAAATACGTAGCCGTAACGCCCGTGATATCATCGACTTCGTTGAAAATCTTTTGGAGGAATGGTGTTGGAGTGATAATCCATTGCGTTTGACAGTGAAACTTTTTCTTTTTGGCGAATGCCTCATCGACCGGCCACCCTAGACTTTTGCGGACGTTACTTGCAACACATGCATCCGACACATCATGGAGTCCTTGGCCTTTCCGGACCCAAAATACATGTTCATTGTCTACGTCTGATGATGGCACCTTTAATCTCCGACATGGACTCGTATAATCCCAGTTTTGTTCGGTAGTTCTGCCCACCTTACAGAATTGCCAAGTTGTCGATCCGTTCGGAGAGGGTAACTTATCTATCATGGGGATGCAATAGAATGCAGGGCGGACTATTTTGACGTATTGCCCATTCGGTGACAATTGGCTAAGTCTTTCAACGAATATCTCCCCATTGTCACTGTCCTTGTTCCAGAACCAGTGATGAAACCGTTGGGACTCCGGAGGGGAATTCCTGGGGAACTCACCATACTCTTCGTCAGCCATCACTTTCTCGTCGCTCGGAGATTACATCTAAAAGATGAATACAAATAAAACATGCATTTCTATTTATTGTTTGTTAAAAGTAAAACTAACACAATTGAGTGGCAAATGCAACAATAATGTTGCGGATAATAATCAATTCACAATCAGAGGCCCTCAGCTTTCGTTGTATCGATCCTAGTATAATCTTTATCAGAGGAAGAGTGATTAGAATAAAAAATTAGAACAAGTTGCAATCCCGCGTTATGGAATACGCTGTATTCAAACGATCAATCCCCATATTCGCAAATATAGGCTTTAGCGCCTACCGGAACCAAATTGGCCTTAGATGATGGCACGTGAAATGGATTGAGACTAAGAAATATGACACGATGCAATTGGACATCGAAAGACAATTGCAGTTAAGTTGCATACTAGCATACAAGATAAGACATCCCAATAGAACATGATAATAATAATAATATGAACATTTATATAGCGCAGCTACTATAAATATATACTCTACTGCACTTAAATAATTATTTAAATTCATGTATTATGTTGTGTCATTTTATTCAATTATGTTTGATATTATTATTTTCACTTATTACAGTTCTAAAGCGTATATATTATAATCCGCTATCTAATGGTATAATTTAAGCATGTATTTGGCACAAAGCCGAGGCCACTCACATACACGAAAGAAAGGCATTGTACAAGAATGATTGTCTATTCGTATTTTGTATCATTCATCACATTTGGGCAACAAGTTACATTTCACCTTATGAAGTAATTCTTATTGAATGTAACATTTAATTCACCTACTTGCATGCCTTCCTGGAACGGTTTTCATTAAATAATGAATATTGTAAAATAAAGCAAGGCGGATAATGCATTATCTCCAAACTTTAAAAATGTCATCTTGATTATGTGGTTAATCACCAGCTCACGCCACATGAGGTATGGATCGAACACCACCATTCATCATTTTAATCACTTCAAGGAATCAATTCGTAATCGAACACGAGTTTCCATTAAAACGGATCTAGTAGTTTTGTTGGCATGTGCAGAAAGTGATGAATGGTTGTTCAAAAATGTGTACTTTTGTTATGATATATACGTCAACTAAGAAATGTGTGAAAATGTCAAGTTACTGACATGGATGTTATTAAGGCAGAGTAATGAGCAAAAATGCAAAGTGGCATTCGCGAACTCGTTGCACTGACTTTGTACATAGTTATACGTACCCAGTAGATAATTATAAATCTGAACATTACAATCATACATATCTTTATGACGAGAAATTTGTAAAAATTAAACCAGTTCTATGCATCTATTGGTTACACGAATACAATGAGGTTTGTGAGAAGTAAGTTATGAGGATTATGACAATGTTACTAGACCTCTTTAAATCAAGAATATCTCGATAATAGGGTAAAATGAAGGCAAATGATCTTCCAAACTTATTTTTTGTTTTATTCTATCTTTGGCAAATAAAGGACAATGTATGCCGTTGATTCAATTGATCATCAAATCATCAATTGATATGTAAAACTTTTAAGGTGTGAGAGATATTGCATAACTTGATTTGAAGATTTTTTTTTGTTTTTTTAGAGAACAGTATATGAATATATTTGTTTAATCTAAAGGCTCACATATATTTAACTATTGGATTCTGGTCATAATAGGTACCACTTGCCATCGCCTTCGATGTTACAAAAATAGTTGTTTGTAGCGAAAGCTGCAGAAGGGGACCAATCCTCTGGTAACTCGTGTGATTAACTTTCCCTTCTCTCCCTTGGCTAGAAGGCAGAGGGTACTATTTGCAAAGTCGTTGGTGTGACCTGGTCTGGGTTTGAACCCGGGACCTCCCGTGCATAAGGCGGACACTCAAACCCATAAGCCACCATGCTCGGTTCCTCCATAATCTCATGTAATAAAGGCCGGTATCAATTCAAGCACCCTATACACATAGCTTATATCGGTTCTTTATTGTTCATCGAAATGCTGATTGCGAATTGGAATTTTGGTTTTGTTATGTAACTTATATGTTTATTGCTAAACTGTATTGATTGATATTTTTTATGAGAAATGCACAAACAAGACCAAAAAAAATTGAAAATGCATAAGAACATAATTGCAAACAAATCCTCTTCAGGGGTTCAGGAAGAAGCTTATCTACGGATTTATGAATATTACGGAGGGCACGTGCCCCCATGATTTGAAGAAAAAACACAATTAAACATAAGGGCAACGACTGTGTACAAACGGAAATAAAAACATACGGTGTGTCTCAACAATAATTCACGTACCCCCCCCCCCCCCCCCCTCGACCACGCTACGCCAATGATTTTAGGGTCTGACTATTATCATAATAGACTATAGGCAGCCAACGAAAAACAAAAATGATTATATTTAAACAACAAATTAGTATAGGCTAGGCCTATTGGCCAGTATATAATAATAATAATAATAATAATAATAATAATAATAATAATAATAATAATGATGAAACACTTTTATATTACACATCAGCACAATTGTATGTTCCTATGCGCTTTTATGATTACCCTTGGTCATCAGGTACAGGTCAAATCCGCACAATTATCTTGCGCACCATCTCAACTCCCCGGGGAGTATACTAGCCAATGGCAGCCATGTGATAGCGCCCAGGCTAATTAACACCCGACCAAGTACCCATTTATACTCTTGGGTAGAGAGCAGCAATGAGGATTAAATTCCTTGCTGAAGGGCAAACGGAGTGGGCAGGGTTCGAACTCGGGATCTCGAGATCGGAAAGTGCGCGCTCTTACCGCTCTACCAATCTTGCCACACTCGTCCACTATATAAACACAAGTTTTTTACAAATTTGTACAAATTTCAAAAATCAGAAGAATTTGATCAGACAAGGATAGTAGTATAATCATGATAATATTCTTACCTAATCTTGACAATGGAAACTTGGGTTTGTGGATATCATCAAAAGCCAAATGGCAACTGGTAAACGTAAACTGGAATACTGTTTTTCCTCGAACGAAAACAAATGCTAGTGATGAGACCAAGAAGCATTAAACTGGTGCTGAGCAAAAATAAACACAGAGCTTGAATAGAACATCATACATAATGAAACAGGCAAGCACATGCAAACAATCTGTTTTTAAATGACAAAGACAGTCAATCAACGTCCACGTGCTCGAATAATAAGCCAATCGGCCAATAAACGTATACGAACGACCGAATTCAAATTTGTGTTGTAATTGCAAATCACAAAGTGCTATGACTGAACTTTGATTAAAAAAAAAAAAATTGTCCGCTGTTTGTGATTCGCGTTTGACGCGATGTTTTCTTTTGAATTTTGACGTTGATGTTTTTTTTTTATCTACATGAATGCGGGGAATTCCCACAAATATTACAAGGGTTGGTGATTACGAGGGCAGACCGTTCTACAGTTTGCGCAAAAGTAAATATTGTCTTTTGAATGTTGGCATTGCTGTTGGCTTCTGTTGAAGATCACAATGAAGATTACAAAAATAATAACTAAGGGTTGGTGAATTATTTGTTTGTCGAATGCAGACCGTCTCTATGCTTTGTCGTTTGAAGCAGTTGTTTTCTTTTGAATTTTGACATTGAGGTTGGCTATGTTTGTCAGACATTGAAAGCGGGGAATATACCACAAACCTTTCAGGGTTGGCGTTTTTTTTTAAATAATGACGTTTTAAAAAATGCAAACCATTTCGTGTAACTTTGACATTGATGTCGGCTTTCGTTGTCTTATATTGAAAAGGAAAATAACAATAAACATGCTTAATTTCCTTTAATTTATTTCAGATAAAATACAAGATAAATAAGTACTATAAGAAAATGTACAGGTATTTGCCGTTGAAGCGAAATGCTTGTTAGTGGCAAACCCCCAAAAGCACATGGTCAACAAAAAAAGATGCATTGGACAAAAATAAGGTTATACAAATTAACGTAATAGAGTTGGCGGGCCACTTTTGTGCTAAGAAGTGTAAATGTTGTTTAGGTCTTGTGAATGTTGATAGTGGTAACATCAAGTGATGGATTTATGGCACCCGAATCTACATTTATTGTGTACTATGTTCGGTGAAGAAAATAGTTAAAAGGTACGTTTAAAGTGATTGTAATCATCAGTTTGTTAATAACTTGAAGGTATGCATTAAAG